>JAVCKT010038419.1:16491-31735 GCA_032273925.1 Rhynchotus rufescens
GATCATTTTGGAGTTAATCTTGTTTAATTTTGGCTCTAACACAATAAGTAGAAGTATGTTATTGAAATTCATTGATGACAAAATTTGGAGGGGATCAGAACGTAATAAACCCTCAGTAATTGTGAGCGAAGTCTGCCTTATGAGAGAAAGCAAATTTGCCCTCTGTAGCCTAAGAAAATGAAGGCTGAAAGGGCATGTCTGTTTTTTCTGTTTTGAGAAGGAATCAAGATATGCCTCCTCTCCTTTATTCTTATGGATTAACTAAAATTTGGGTGAACTTCACACTGTCTTTAGTTGTCTTTGACATTTTGTAACTCATATTAGGCAAGAGAACTGAAGTGCCTGTTGCACTATTAGTCATGGGGCTGCTTTTACAGCAAGGCAGTGACCACACCACATTCTGCGGCTAGATAAAACCTGTTAAAACAGTCCATCTGCTTTCCATATGACCTCCTCATGTGACATTTCAGAGACTACAAGGACCTGTAGTGCCTTTTGATTATGTGCCTATTTATGAATCTGGTATGTATTATTAAATTGCAGGTGTCACATACCATGCAGTTATTAGGTCAGTCGTTAAGATTACTTGCACCTTCTGGCACATGCCAGAGCGTATTACTATTTTGGTCCTGTGATTCAGTCTCTGCTAGCTGTGAAACAGGCTGCACTGCACTGCTGTTATGAATTTCCACAATACTTTTTGCCCCAGTTTTCACACTGCTTTTCACTGTCAATATACCTTGATATTGTTCCCTCAACAGCTTGCATTTATGGTAATAATTAATGTAATTACAAATTGCAAGTCAAAAAGTACACAAGCATAGCTTTAGCTTTTCCATGGGAGAAAAAATCACCTTTGTTTTGTGGAGATTTCTCATAAGCTTAGAGATCAACTCATTTAAATACTTCCTGGAATCATGACCATTAGAACCATTGTCCTGAAACCCTTGAATAAGACATCAACTTAAAAATCAGTGTTCAGGAAGGTTGGGTGTTTGCTCATGTGGGAGTAAAGTGTACCTAAGTATATGGAACTGAATCAAACTAAATCCAAAACCTTATAAATAAATATTCTCTGAGAGAAGAGAAGCAGATTTCTTCTGCTATTCAAGTATTCAAACCTGACAAATATCTTGTGGCCTCTCTGCAATGAAAATGAATAGAAATATTTTCACATCAATACCAGTGGCATATAAAGGGTCTAACTCCCTTGACTTCACTTAGAAAAGAAGACAAAACAAACAAACAAATAAATAAATAATAAAAACTAATAAAAACCCCAAGATAATTTTAACTGTGTTTATCCAAATGAGGATTGGGATAGTCATGTCATCCTTTCTTCAAGATCTAAGCTGTGATTAAAATAGAATTAAGCACCCAATTTAGACACATTAAGTACTTGGTTTATTAATTGTTTTCTTATGTTAAGATCTCTTTTTTTTTCCGTTTTTTCTACATTTGCTTAAAGACTATTAATGGACTATTAATGAACATATTGTCCTTTTTTTTTTTTTTTTTTTTTTTTTTTCTTCTCCAGAGCAGAAACTGCTATATCCTATTTTGGCTGCTATCCTGAGGAATCATTTATGTCTATAATTTGATAATATGGTAAGATAAAAAGTGTATTCTGCATCTGGCTCTGCACTGTTTTCTGTGTGTGTATTTTTTGAAGCAAGTAATAGTGTTTTAGTGGGAATATAATCAATATTATTAGCAAAAACTCTGGAGTACTGTAGTATTAAATGTCCAAATCTTATAGTTAATTTAATTTAAAACATTTATTTGCATGAATTAGCTGAGTTTTCAGATAGTCTCCAAGGATTTTATCTGGGATCCTGTAGTACTTTTCTTCTGAGTCTTTTACTTCTCAGTCTTGAGGTATCTTCTCATCTTCATTTATGTTTAACGTATTTTTTTAAAATTCATTATCTTCCTTGAGTTATATAGTATCTTTGAATTTTGAAATTCTGCATGAATTCACAATGCAAAAAAATCATGACTCATTTGTACAAATTTACGTGCACATGTATGTCTGAAATGGATATATGAACTATGGATATCTTTCTTTTTCCCAAAAATATTGCAGAAGATTTACCATTCTGCCCACTTATTTTTTCAAGTATTATTGTACTTCTCCAGGAAATGTCAGTATGACAATTTCAAATGACCTGTTGCAATGTTGATCATCCTGAATAATTTCCCAAGTTGAAAAAAAAGCCAAAACAAACAAAATAACAACAAAAGTAGAGGTCATAACCATGACTTCTAGAATGGGAAATGAATTGAAAAAGAATTGTAAAGAATGATTCTGTAACTCATCTAGTTCACTGCTGTCACTGTAAATCAGGAACATTTGTAAGGAAGTTGGAGTTTCTGCTAATATGAGTCACAGAACAAATGGATAATGCCTAGTTACCTGTTAGGGCTCTATTGTGACAGATATGCTCCTTCCCCAGCTCAACTTGGCTTTTCACAGGTAGCCCTATTTAGGTGTTAACCATCAGTAACATTATCTGATCCTAGTGGTTGCCTCCCTCATTTCTTCCCCCACTCAGACATTAACCAGCAATAACAGTCCTGATGGCTGTATACTGTTGCAGAGATAAAGCTAATTTGGCATACACCAGTCAGAAGCTGTCTGAAAACTTAGGAATGACCATAAGTCATCTTATCCCATAAATATAGTGAGAGCCTGAGAGTCCATTGAGTTATTGGTAGCAGGCTCCATGCCAGGATCTCCCCTTGACCAGGGATGCCCCTCAAGGATACTCCTCGGAGTTGAGAGAGCCTTGCCACAACAGATTTGTGGTAAGTGCGCTCTCTCCTCCCTCTCCTCCCTCTCAAACTTATAAATTTTACTAAACAAAAGTTACTTGTAACTGTGCATAAATCACAGTCATAAACCATTGACCAGGTCTGGGAGTAGGACTGGATCCAGCCATGCCCAGACTCCTCTCAAGAGGAGTTTGGAAATCAAAGGGGTCCAATGTGAACCTTGTGACTCAACGCGAGAATGTCCTCAAGGGGAGAATGTCCTGGATAATTTTGTGTATTATCTTGAACTTCTATGCAGTAAATAGTAAGTGACCTTGCTGTAGAATCTTGTGAAACCATTGTCCATTTCAATAAAACCTATTACTATTCCTTTCACACAAGTGAAGTGTGGTGTGTCACTCATTCCCAATACCACTTGTTTCATGGCATCTGTGTACAGTGTAGTGTAGTGTAGTGTGCAGTGCAATGCTTCATCCCACTGCCAGAGAAGTTGTCCATGAAGGGATCAGAAATTCTGAGGTAGAATATGGCCTCTAGCAGAGCCATATCTAGAACAATGAGAGACTCACTCTGTTTACTTTTTGTTCCCATTTTCTGATTCTGAGCCTGCTACCAGCCTTCTCAGTGGCAGATTGCTGCTTAACAGAGGCTGTTTCCATTTCACATGTGCTCACACAGCTTCTAGGCTCAAGCAGCAACATGTTCTTTTCTGTGGCACACTTCACAATCTGTCCCATAGATGTCTCCATAGTGAGGCTTATTCATTAGAACAGAAAAAAAATAAAACTAAAGTGCCTGGTATTGAAATTCATGAAACTGATTTTGTCATGTGAAGCTCTGTCTATTCTGAATCCATCCAAACTGTAACCAAGTCTCATGTGTACAGAACAAGCACTCCATGAGACTTATGTGAGTTCAAGAAACACATTTTATAGGCAGAACCAGAAATTTATTGACTGTCTAAGCAAAATGTTAATAGTCTAATCAAAGAGATATTATTGATCAAGTTACAGCGATATTGTAGCTCTTTTATAGACCAAAGTATTTGGTTTTTTGCTAATTTCATTTAGTCTGGAGAAGAGAAGGCTAGGGGAGACCTTATCTTTCTCTACAACTACCTGAAAGGAGGTTGTAGTGAGGCCGCGGTCCATCTCTTCTCCAGAATAACTACAGGTAGAACAAGAGAAAATGACCTAATATTGTGCCAAGAGAGGTTCAGGTTAGATACTAGGGAAAATTTCTACACAGAAAGCATTGGAATAGTCTGCCCAGGGAAGTTACAGAATCGCTGTCCTTGGCAATGTTCAAGAAATGCATAGATAAGGCACTTAGGGACATAGTTTAGCAGGCATGGTGTTGAGGGGTTTATGATTGGACTTGATAATCCGGAGGGTCTTTACCAAAAATAACGATTCTATGATTCTAACTTTCATATAAAAATAATACAGTTAAAACAATATATACAAACTGATTTGTTCAACCTTCCTGTATCTATCTGGATTCTAAGATCAAATATGCTAGTCTTTCTCAACAAAGAATAGAATAAGGTTTGTGTCAAAGCATCAGCCATCAGAATTCTTGACTGTGATGGATAGCTTTGATAGTTTTTTGGATTTTTTTTCCTCCCAACTCTGATCATTATATTTTTATACACTTACTGACATAATCTGTTTACTCACTTTACTGGTCTTTGTAATGGATATCTAATGTGTGTGATAAGTTTTACATTAGCTATATTCTTGGTTATCCAGCTTCCAAAGTTGCATTTCTTTAGTGAAAAATGCACTAAAGATTCACTAAATGCACACTGATTGTGATTTGCTTTTATGGCCCAGAGGCCTCTGTCATCATCTGTGCCTGCACTTTGAAGGCTCTCTGTTTGTATTTTGGAAGTTTTTGTGTTCTTTCTGCAGCAGTGCTCCTGTGGTTTCCTGATAATATAACTAATGTTTTATCAGAACAGCCAAGTCACACATATATCTTTGTCGCGGGTTCACTGAAAGTTCAGTTTATAAAAAATAATGATCCATTAGAAGAGATGTATGTAAATAAAGGTATAAAGCGATGATAACCACTTACTATTAATGCTTATTGTTTACAAGAACTTTGTTGATATATTATCAAATTCACTCTGCAACATACTATAAAAAGTTAGATCAAGTTATATAAAATTGTTTGAGCTAATCCATTTGAATCCTTTTAAAGAAAGAGTGGCCTTCTGTGTTATGTAATGTTTTCCTTATCTAGTGATAGGCATGACAATGGTGACATGACAGAGCATTGGAAAACCCGGAGAAGTCAGTAGGAAACTCAAACAGATGTGTGTGTGTGTGTGTGTGTGTTTGTTGAGAGGTTAACAGAGCTTCTAATATTTTCACTCCTTCATGAGCAAGCCACCTCAAATCAAACCATATCTAAAAGTCTTATTACTATAAAAACTTAAAATTACATCCTTTGTGTAGGTGTCAGGAGCACCACTCATTCACCTAGTGGTGAGATCAGCAATACAGAAAGCAGAGAACATATTTCTAGGCCTCCCCAAATTAAGAAGAGATAAGTACATATTCCTATCCCTTAGAATTTCCCAGTAAGCAGGCTGAACTCTACACATTCAGGAAGATTCTGCTACAAACTGCAAAACTTCAGCTATCCTTTTTATGGCCTTTTTCTCCTGAGAATAGGTATATATGTAGCAAGAAGTCACCTTAGGAGCCCTAGTTTTGTTGAATGCCAATCTGTGGAAATGATAATGAAGCTTGCACAAGATCTACAGCTTTTTGCCACTGCATTAGTCTATGCTTTTGTTCAGGCTAATGTAAACTTAAAGCACTGTAAATCTGCAGACAAATTTAGGCTAAAATTTCCATAATTTCCATTTTAAAGATGATGTCTTGGGACTGCAATTGAGTCAGGGAAATTAGATTTATAGCTTTTTTTTCTTTTTTTTTTTTTTTTTCAGTAGGAATTCTGTTTAGAATATTTAGTTCATAGCTACTTCCTAGTAACTTTAGTGATATTACCTTAGCAAAAAAGTGCAGTATTGTAGTGTTGAATCAAATGCAAAGTTTTCTTCCAGTAACTGTGGTAGTTATTTTTAGATACTTAATTTATGTACAGACACAAAATCTTCTTTCCACAAATGAGTATAAACTCTAAGAAGCTATTTCCCTTAACTTTTCTGAATTCTTGAATATGAAATAGTTGCTTAAGAGCTATATTAGCCATTATGTAGCCATGTTTGTTTTAAGGTTTTGTGTTAAGCCTGAAACAGTAGTGAAGAGATTTTATGCTTAGGATACAAGGACAATAACAGTTGTCTCACATCACTGTCATACTCAAAAGTTTGTCCAATATTCTAGAGTAGTTACCTGCCAGTACAAGCAATACCTTAAGATTGTAGCATAGGAAAAGTGCTTCCTCATGAAATTTTCTGAGGTTTATATACATTCAAGTTACTCAGTGAAAAAGAGAGTAACCTCCAAACCACTCTCTCACACTAGATCTGATAAAAGAGATGGGTATAATCTAATGTTCTATTTTGTAAACTCAGGAGATGGCCCATCTTTTCATATTAAAGTCTCAGACTATTGGAATTATAGTTCTACTATGTTGCAGTGATTCAATTCCGTACCTGTGCCCCAGAGAAAAATTTGAACACAAGGCTTCTCACAAGATTTCATTGTAACATCATTACATTGCCACATACCTATCACAGAAAAGCAGTGGTTAAGGATTTGTGAAACTAAAGATCCCAAAGTGCCTCTGCAAGCCAGTGGGTGGAAGACAGAATCCTAGATTTCATACTTTGAACTACTTATGCATTTCATTGAGCTACTTATGCATTTCAGATTAAATAGTGAATAAATTGTATTCCTCACAAGTACATAACTGTGTTGTACTCATATCCTTAGCACTGGAAAGGTGTCCACCTACTGTGATATTTGATCTTATTCTGAAGTGTAAAACTCCCCTTTGTGAATGCAAGGAGACTCAGCACTAAGTTCATAATCCTTATTGGCTCTGTCCCTACGTTGCATAATCTTGTACTTGGTAGTATCTTATGATATGGAAATTATTTTTTCTGATTTTATATATGGAAAGTCTAATTTATCTTTTACTCTTGCCACTTAAAAGTTAAATGTATAGCTCAACTGGGACTTTTGGCTTCAGCTGCGGCCAATGGAAAGCAACATGAACTTCTACAAATAAATTCAGAGCAAATTTATAGAACATAATGCTCCATCCTCCGGATTTGTTTTTCTCTATAGGAGCCCAAATAGTTCCATTAGATTCTACATTTATCTCGTGAATAATTAAAGCTAGATGAAATGAATTACACATGGGTTATTTTTAGTTAGCTATAGAGAGAAACATATTAACAATGTATTCTTTAGAGATAAGAGATAAAATTGGGAATACTTAGGCTAACTTGTGTCTTTTTTTTTGATGGGGGAAAGATAAGAAACCAAAAACAGTACAAGCATTGTACTATCACTCCTTCACACCGTCCATTTTAGAGGATACAGACATTTCACAGCAAGAGACTATTTTTAGAAGAAGAAAAGATATGTCTCCCCTCAAATGGCTACATCAGCAGAATTTCTTGAGAATCCTCTGTGCACTGGAGAGTTTAATATAAAACTGACTGCAGTTTTACTATAGGAATAAATGGAACACTGATGTGATGGATATAATGCATATGCATATTTCTTCTTTTTCATACAAGGGCATAGTCTGATTTAATCTGAGATACAGTTCTGGATTAGAAGAAAATATAAAGAAATAAAAGAAAAAAAGAAAGAATTCTCTTAAGTGGCGAATTACAGGCCTGGTATTCTCCGAGGTATAATTTGTTTTCATTTTTCATGGCTCTTTAAAGGCTCTTTGCTCCTATCTCCCTTGACTTTTGGTAGCTATCACAGATCTGTCTATTTATGTAGTATCACAGATATATCTGTTTATGTAGTTTATATGCTTAGCAGACTTTTTGCCTTGTACTGTGATTTTTATGAACTCTTTTAAAAATAATCCAGATTGGGTATTATTTTAGTCTGCACTGAGGATTTCCTAATCCTTCCTAGGGTGTTAATGTAACAGCACTCTTTCCTGCATCTCATATGTTTTGAGCATGTTTTCACTGCCAGACAGGCAAGAGGTTGTTCTCAAGGCCAGAGATACCAACTATATATATATGTGTGTATGCGTGTGCGTATATGTACGCTTGTACAATTTGAGCTCTAGTTTAAGTGATTTGGCAGTCAAAAGTTGCAATATGTTTGTACCATCTTTTACATACTAGACAGATTGAGCACAGATAACTTCAACTACACTGTCATTGAGCTTCCTACCAAGAGGCTTCTGAACCTGCTTCTTCCCCATATACAGATGCTTTTTTTCTTGAATGACAACTTGGCTGGGAGCAAGCTAAGCAGAGGGAAGATGCCTGGATCTTACACTGGTGCAATTAAATTAAATCATGAACCTACTTATAACTTTACACCATGAATATGACAACTTCTTTTAATGAATTAATACACGTCTTTCCCTTACCCTGCAGAGGCTGCTAATCCTGGTGATCTGGCAGACTGCAGTGTAAGTAATTCTGTTTTGAAATTGATTATTTTTAAAATATTTTACTGAAATATATTCCACCTCCAAGACTTAACATTAATATAGGTTTTGTGTTTGGACGTAGCAGCGCTCTAAGCTGGAATGAATGGCATCAGTTTTACTACGAAATCGTATTTGTTGTTAGTTCATCAATCTTTATTATAATCTTTGCAGTTAAAAAAAGAAACTGCTGCAGAAGTATAAAGTTATGAAACATTGAATTTTTCTTCTCCAAATGAGATATAAGTTAATATATTAAATTAATTATAACTTATGAACATCAATATAAATTTATAAATAAAAATAAGTTATAATTAATCAATTACTCAAGTAATAAATTTACTCAAGTAAATTAATCAAGTAATCAATTACTAATTTATTTTTCACTATATCTGTAATCACAGGAGATTTCATGAAAATATGTTTATAAGATAATTTAAGTCGAATTTTCTAAATTAATATTATCATTATTTTTATAAAAATGTATATAGCATTTTATTTTCTGTTACTTACATGGAAGTGTTCTGTTATATCTATCCTGTTAATGCAGAGTTACCAAAACCTCATGTTGAGATCTACAGGGTTACCAAACATGGAAAGAGAGTTGTAAACATATAAGCTGTTTCTCCCTCAGGTCTGGAAACAGAACAACTGTAATCAGTCAGTGCCTGACCTAATTCAATAAACCCCATCTAGCTTTTTAAGATTAAGTTTCTTTTAGTGTGGCACTGTCTTCAGCTTCTGAACTTGTCTTGGGAATGTTAAGAATTTAGAGGAAAAAAAAATCGCTCCTCTTTAGAAGGAAAAAAATAAAATAAAGAGAATATCATACTATAAATGTATAATGATTCATAATATGTGCACTCTGGGCATGTATTAAACACAATTCAAAGACTAAGAATGTAGAAATGTAGTGAAAGTCTTCCTTGACTCTTGAGTTTCAACAGCAACCATTAGAAGTCAATATTTGATGAAATAATAAAGAAGTTACAGAGTTCGTGTTTTGCGATGTTTTGCTAAATATTGGTGGCTCAGAGACTTATATTCTAGTGTATAACATTAATTATACAGTGGTAACTGAAAAAAAATGTTCTGTGGGATCAGTTGTAGCAGAAAATAACAGCAAACAATTACTATAATGCGGATTTCTTGCAAATTCATCACAGCAGGGAGTTAATTTCTAAAATAACACTAGAGTTCGTAATAGAATCAAGACCCTGGAGACAGAAACATGCTGTACATTTATCCCCTTCTATTTTTTTTTTTTTTAATTTTGTTTTTTGGCAGCTAACTCAGACTAGTACAGGCATGTCTAGAATAATCCAAACTTATTCCCTATAGTGACTTGTCTGTTTGAGCATAATATCTCATTTTCCTTCTTGATGACAAATTTGCTTTCTATTGGACGCAAACATTTTGTTATGAAATGAATCCTGCTGTATAAATGTTCTTCCTGGATTTCTTATTGAGATTTAATGTCATCACTGTACAGATCTGTGAAATCCATTCATTCTTCACTGCAGTTAGATTATTCCTATCCCATTCACTAGAAGATTTCCATGATATAAAAGTCTGTTTCAGCTTGCACTCAGCTTGTCTTGTGTTGGAAAAGGACAGATCTCCATATCGGTTTTCACAGAGTTTAATTGACTGTTCACAATGAAAAGGGAAATTCTACCTAGCAGACATCTTCACTATAATTCACCATGGGAAGAAAAAAAAAGGTGGGGGGAAGGGGGAGGAATTCTTCATTTACTACGATAAATCATATTCTATTCTTTAAAGAGATTAAAGAGGTTTTGTTTGCTTTTTTTATATAAGCTATCACTATGCTGCTCAAAATACAAAAGAAAACTACTAAAAAGTGCTGATATTATTCCTAACGTTTGTTCATTTTTTGCAAATTTAACACTGTTATTGCAGTTCATATCAGAGCCATTCACACACATTTAAACTTTTTTTTTTTTTTTCCTGAAGTTTAAGACCCTAAGTCTTATTAACTACTTGGAACTTCTAAGAAGAATTTCTGGAAGTACTTTGTGTGGTGACAGAACTCAATTCACATAGGCATTGTGGTAGTGTCATGTGCATTTTGCTTTTCTAGATCAGGATTTCTCAAGAAGGTGAAATGTAGGTGATGAAGTTTAGTTCCCTCCCTCTCAATCATATAGTAGCTTCTGCGTGTGTGTAAAATATAAATTAAAAAAGTTTTATTATTTATATAAGATTGTTTATTATCATACATACAGAATTATTTGTTCACTATCATACATATAGAATTATTTGTTCACTTTATGACGCTATTGTTTATAAGTGCTTATCTTGTTTTTCTGCCATTATTTAATTGCTTTATTGGCATCCAACAAGAGAATATTCCCTTGCCACTTGATGCCAAATTTGTGTTTGCATGAAGTTTTAATTTAAGTTAGTGTTTAATTTAAGGCCCTGTACATAAAGAGCTCTGAATGTTTTCAAATACAAAAAAAACAATGGCTCAGTTTTTAATATTTTGCTTAAAAAAGAACAGAGTATGTACTTCGAGTTAATTTTTACAAGGAATCCAGAGCATAAGGCATACTAAAATGATGTCATTGGTCTATTTGACAAAAAAAAATACTATTTTCTTGAGTGCTGCACCCTCAAGCATGTCTCTAGCCACATAAAGAGTTCTCTTATAGAATGTAGATCTATAGAATGTACAAAAGGTATACGTCTATCTAAACATATACAGTTTGTTATTATAGTAGACTTCAAAGTCTCATCATTTATCTTCTGATAAGAAAAATAATCATGAAGTCTGCTCATTGCAAAATTACTTGCAAATCACTCCAAAAATAAATAAATAGAATCACAGAATCATAGAATGCCCAAGGTTGGAAGGGACCTCAGAGGTCATCCAGTCCAACACCACTGCACACACAGGGTCACCTAGAGCACGTGGCACAGGGCTGCGTCCAAGCGGGTTTTAAAGAGCTCCAAAGAAGGAGACTCCACAACCTCTCTGGGTAGCCTGTTCCAGGGCTCTGTCACTTTCACTGTCAAGAAGTGTTTCCTTAAGTTCCTGTGGAACTTTTGGTGCCTCAGCTTGTGGCCATTTCCTCTAGTCCTATCACTGGCCACCACTGAAAAGAGGCCGGCCCCCTCCTCCTCACTGCCTCCCTTGAGGTATTTATACACGCTGATCAGGTCCCCCCTCAGCCTTCTCTTCCTCAGGCTGGACAGGCCCAGCTCCCTCAGGCTCAGCTCGTGAGGGCTTGCGGAGAGTCTCCGCTGTGGATTTTCTTGGGAACAGTGAATGTTCTGTTCCCACCTGGGACAATAACACAACGTGACATTTTTCTTACCAAGATTAACATGTTGAAAGAGTAAACGCAGTGTAACATGGAGTATTGCTTCTTTTGAGTTTTTATTTTGTGTTTTCTAATAAAACTTTTTTCTGGTGACTAAAACCACATGTATTTATTTGAAAGTAAGATTTTTGCTCCTTACATAAATCTTTGATGTCATTTGTGCGTTTTGATTCTGATATTAGCGGGAAGGTGAAATACTGGAGAGTCCTTAGAAATGCTTCAGAGGCTGGAAGTTGTAGTGAAGCACATCTTTAGCAATAGACACACGTCTAAAGAGCTTCCCTACTCCTAATTTTGTTCTCTGATATCTTTGGTCCTCTGTGGCTGTTTTTAGTTAATTAATTAACTCGGTGTTTTTCAGACTGTGCGGTTTAAATTGATGTTGTTGAATTAATGCAACAGATGTATATTATTCAATAATGACCCATTACCACTTTAGCTTGTGCCTGTAAATGTTAATATACTTAAGTGAACCAGTGATGCAGATAAAGCCTGGATTTGCAAAGATTTTTGATGATGTAACTTTAGTTAAAAACACTGTGGGCTGATTCTGTGGTTCTAGCAAGACTGAAAGAGCCGAATGGCTCTGGCAGCCAAGGGCTTGGTCTCCAAGTTACTTTACCAAACAAAAATCCTAGTTGTTTTGTTTATCATTATTAGTCCTTCTGTTCCTTTACCATCGTATTTACATTAGCATGTATTATTGATACATAACAGTTGCTTACTGTTTATTTTTTAATTTAATTTTATGCCTTGAACTGTTGCATAGTAGAACATCCTTTGGGGTTTCTTTTTTGTTTACTACTGCTGGCTTTGTAGAAGTTTGACATGCTGTACAAGGACCAAGACTAGATGTATATTTTTCTGAGTTAGGTCTATAAATAATGGAATATTACATTACAGTGGTTATTGTAATGGTGTAGTGTCCTTAAAGCAAGAGCCCAACAGCTTTTTATGTGGTATAGCTTTGTATTTTTCTAAGGCTGAGAAAATCTATAGTTAATTTTAAAATCTTGTCACTGTTATGTGGCCATATTTCTTAGGAAGTTCAGATAATACAGTGCAGCTTCTGGATCAAGATGAGTTTTCCTTACTTCGCTGTTCCTTGTAGTATTCCTGTGGCACAAGAATGACTTGATAAACGTTTTCCCTTTCCTAGTTAAAATATAGTTGGCCTTAAGAGAGGGAGGTGAAGAATGGCTGTTGACGTGCGTTGTTCTTGTTGCGCAGAGACCAGAGCTGCTATGATATCATCCCCTTGTACAACGCCATGAAGAAGAAGGTGCTGTCCGACTCGGATGAGGTGAGTGGCTCTATCTTACCCAGGGGCAGTGACAGGCTGCAGAGATGGGGCTGATGCCGCTGCCCCACTCTATCAAAGTACTGAGTTCAGTCAGCCTGAGGGCACGGGGAGTCATTTCCATCATCGATTTCTTCTTGTCAGCCAGGAAACTGGTAAAAAACAGCTCCCTCTCCTGTGGAGCAGAGAGCTTAAAGCTCTCTTGGAGAATGGAGAAGTTCCGGGAGTTCCTTAGAGTTCTGAGAGGTTTTCAAACCTGACAGTCACATGAAATGCTTTCTGAAGCAGAGGGGTGTAGTGGCAAAGACTCAATTATAAGTGAAGCTTAAAAGGGCTCGGCTTCTCATGTGTGTTTATATTTTTTTTAACCTTTTTATGCGACTCATTATCTTGCTCAAAGGAAGAAGAGAAAGATACAAATGTGCCAGGGACTTCCACTAGGAAAAGAAAGGTAGGATCCTGTGTTGTTTCATTTTGTTTGGGTAATGATTTTTACCTCTGTAAGCAATTTGAAAAGTGTTTGTAAAGAAAAGATTTAAAACCAAAAATTTTTTTTTTATCGTATAGTTTCAGCTTTTGGGAAGTGCTGAGCTTCCAGTGACTTAAAGTAGTGCTCTAATGGAATGTAAAAATAATTTTCTCTGTGCTGTGGCACAGCTATTTAGAATTTATACTCTGCAGTGTATGTTTCTCTTTCCATTTTGTCAGAAAACCTGGGTTTGTTTTATGCACACCAGGCAATGTTGTCCTTTCAGGATCACCAGCCGAAGCGGCGGCTGCGGAACAGAGCACAGTCCTATGACATTCAGTCATGGAAGAAGCAGTGCCAGGAGCTGCTGAATCTCATTTTTCAGTGTGAAGACTCTGAACCTTTTCGACAGCCAGTGGATCTCCTTGAATATCCGGTGAGTGTTTCAGAATAGGAAGTTAGGTTTAGAATCTCGTTTTCACTTTTGCTAATTCTGCCTGGTTTTCCAACTCTTCCAACTGAAACTTCAAGCAGCTCTTTATTTTCCAACAATTTTCGTATCACTTGGCTTGGCTGCCACCTGCTAATATTGTTTGTCATTGTCTTTTTAAAGAAATTTCACAATAAGCTGTTCATATCTGTTCTCTTTAAATACTTTAATTCATAAATACAGTATATTGAGGGATGTCTTAGTTCTTGAGTAAATTAAACTTTTGTAATGAAGATTGGCTTCCTGTGTGCAAAGTGCTTGTGTGACGCAAGTACAATATTTGATTGTTGCTTGTGACAAATGTTGTCCTGGCACTTTTTTCTTTCTTAAATGGAATAAATAAATAAACTGTTCGTAACAGTTATCTGGACTTCTGGAGAAAAATTTCCCCCTTTTTTTGTCATGAGTCACAGTTCACAGAAAAAATGTAGTGAAATATTAACTGAAGTAACAATGATTATTTTTTTCCAAATTTCACTTTCTACCTGGGTGATTTCAGTGGAATTCAGATAGCCATGTGAAGCCAGTCATAATTGCAGAGCGTTTTAACACAGAAGTCTTTTTGCCTCGGGTCTCTTTCACTGTGCTAGTTTCGCTTTCAGTAACAAAGCCAAGTTTCCCCGTGCTTTCTCCCCATCCTATCTTGAGTTTTCATTCCAAATATCGGAGAGGTAAGTGACTGCCTGAAACGAAAGGCTTTTGGAGGAGATCAGTTTGGTCTATGTTTCACCCTCTTTAGGCCAGGAGCCTCGTAATGTTTGCTGTAACCTAGAGGAGCTGCCTCTGCAGCTGCAGGGATCCCCAGTGAGGGGGTAGGAGGCACCTTCCTGCCCTCAGGCCTCCGCAGTGCTCACTGGCCTTTCTCACCTTCAGAGGCACTGACTCACACATGCAGCTGCCGTTTGTTCTGATGGATGAAGTTAACCTGTTGTTAAATGGGTATTTGAGCTCTTTGTCATATAGATGTCTCCCTGTTTCCTCAGTAATCTAGGGAAAAAAGCTCCATCATTGATTGAAGGGCCTTAAATAGCCTTGAATTGAAAGCTATTTTGGCCAGCAGACTTAACATTTGTTTGAGTATTGCTTTCCTAAATTGCCATGGCCCCTTTTGGGAAAGCACTCAGGTCTCAGCAGAGAGGTACTAGGACTGGCATCAAGTTCAAAAGATTATTCCCACTTTTTTTTTTTTTTTTTTTTTTAAGATACTATATTTTAGACTTAGTATTAAGTTAAACATGCTAAACCATTCA
>JAVCKT010038420.1:2525-33953 GCA_032273925.1 Rhynchotus rufescens
GGGTTGCAAAAAAAAAAAAAAAAAAAAAAAAGGATTCTTTTTCACTCTAAATCACATTCTTTGCTGGACTGGGATATTAAATATACGACACATCCAGGAGTTTATTGGAGCGCAGACTGATGGCGCAAAGGGTAGGTTTAAATCTCCAACACTTACCTATATATAAATCCTCTCTTAAGAGGGGCCTGTCCGATTTGCTCTCCTCTCTTGCTGCTGCTGATGGCGGCCACTATTAGAAAAAAAAAATAGCAGCAAAAAAAAAAAAAAAAAAAAAATAACAGATTCCCCGGCTTTATGTGTGTGTGCGTGAGTGTCCCCGTGTGCGTGTCCCTGTGGTCGCTCCGCGCTCGCAGCCACCCCGGCCGCGCGCTCCCCGCTCGCGACCTCGGGCTCCGCTGCTGCTGCTGCTGCTGCTGCCCGGGCAGGGCTGGCGGAGACCTATGTGTGCGCCTATAGATGTGTGTGCACACACAGCGGCTTGTTTTGTCCGGGGCTTTGACAAGAGCGAGGGAAATTGCTGCTAAATAATGTTTCTGGTAACTTTCAGATTATTTCCTCCTTTATCCTCTCTCCCCCTCCGATGCACCCTACCTTTCTTCTCTTCTTCCCAGCGTTGTTTTTTATTTTTCTATAGTTGCTTTTGACTCTGCCTGTTTATTCATTTACATTTTATTATTTTTTTTTTCTTTCGTCCCTCCACTCCAATTCAGAGCAAACTCCAGTTTCTCTTCTCCGCTTCCTTCCTCCCCATCCCAGTTTCCTTGCTCGGCTCCCTGCTCTCCCTGCCGCCGCGGCTCCCCCGCACACACACGCGTTTTCCTCCTACCCCGGCTCCCACCCCCGTGCCCCCTCAGCCTCCCGGCCCTGCCGGTCGCCCCTTTTCTCCCCGCGGTGTGGCTGCTCTTGGTTTGTTTTGCTCCGCGTCCATCTGAGTGCTTTACTCTCTTCTGACTTTTGTTGTTGTTTGTTTTGTTTCTTTTTTCTTTTTTTTTTTTTTTTTTATCATTTCTCTTTCTCTCCCTCCTCTCCTTCTTTCGCTCTTTTCCATTTTTTTCTTTCTTTCTTTGTTTTTTTTTCTTTTCTTTTTATTTTTTTTTTCCTGACAGTACGATGAGCTGCCCCACTACGGCGGCATGGACGGAGTAGGGGTGCCGGCCTCCATGTACGGGGACCCCCACGCGCCGCGGCCGATCCCCCCCGTGCACCACCTGAACCACGGGCCGCCGCTGCACGCGGGCCAGCACTACGGCGCGCACGCCCCGCACCCCAATGTCATGCCGGCCACCATGGGCTCCGCTGTCAACGACGCCCTCAAGCGCGACAAGGACGCGATCTACGGGTAGGTGCCGCCGCGCGGCTCCCCGCAGGCCCCCGCGCCGCCGCCAGCGCGGGCTGCGCAGCGAGCGCAGCCGCAGCCTCCTTCTCGCCTCGCTCTTTGCACCTCAGCAAGCGCCTCCTGGGCAAAAAATAAAAATTAGAATGCACCCCCCAAGCGCGCTTACGGTGGGGGGCATGCCGCTTCCCCCTCGCTTATTTTTTCCCCTGTGTTTATTTTATTTTATTTTATTTTTATTTTTGGAGTCTTTCTCGGGAAGGCCCCAGTGAGGAGTAGAGGCAGGAGAGGTGGCTCTGGCCGCTCAGCGTTTCCAGGCAGGGAAGTGCTGAGCGAGTGCTCTCCTCGAGCAGGATGCCTTAATAACACTCTTCGCAACACTGTAAATAAAGAGCTATTCAGGCCGCCGAGGACAGTGGCTGTGAAAGGGGTTCTCTCCTCCTGAGACAGAAGAATTAAATACATTGAAGGCAGCAAGCTGAGTTTTCCTTTTAGGATAAAACATAGGAGTAAAAAAAAAAAAAAAAAAAGCTTACCCAGCAAGCAAAACTCGAGCCTGTGCCAGTGCGCTGCTTGGGGGGAATGACACCGATTCCCTCCAGTGCCTTTTGGAAAAAAATACTAAATTATCCTAACAGGAGAGATAGTAACATCTATAACAGAGTGTGGGGCCTTGATTAGACACCAAAGGGGAAAATAGACAAGCTTACGCTTACTACTTAGCACACAGATTATATATATATATATATATTTATATATTTCTGACTATACCAACTATGGGAAAATATTTCTAGAAGTGCTCCCCCCGCCGCCCCCTCCCCAGTTCACTTATCTGAACAGCTGGTATTTTACTTGGGAGAGCTTCCTAAGCCAGGAAACTTCACCACATTTTTTTGTTAGCAGGCTCCCAGAAAAAAAAAATAAAATTACGTATTAAGTAGTTCGCTCAGTTTGCCTAGCCGTGCTTCTCATTTTAGGTCATAGCTCGAGGGCAGGGATGGGATCTCCCAGGTTTCGCGTTATTTTAAGCCGTGGCGGAAAGTGCGAGGTTCCCAGCGGGGCCGCGGCGCGCTCGAGTGCGCGGTGCCCACGCGGGTGCGGAGCTCGGCGTTCGCGGGGACCGTGCGGGGACGCGGCCCGGCCGCTCGCAACCCCACAGCCCCTCGGGCTCCAAGTGGGTTTCCCCGCGGCCCGGCTTGAAGGGACATTGAAAGAGCGCGGTATGTCCGCGCGCGCGTGTGTGTGTGCATTAAAAAAAATACTTGTTGATTAGAGCTCTTGTCCCCTCTGCCTCCCGCTCTCTTTGTGTGCCCCTGCCCGCCAGGCACCCGCTGTTCCCCCTCCTAGCCCTGGTCTTTGAGAAGTGCGAGCTGGCGACCTGCACGCCCCGGGAGCCCGGCGTGGCCGGCGGCGACGTCTGCTCCTCCGACTCCTTCAACGAGGACATCGCCGTCTTCGCCAAGCAGGTCCGGAGCCGCTGTGCGGGCCCGGCCCGGCCCGGCGGGGTGGGCGCCCTGGAGAGGGACGGGGATGGGATGGAGATGAGGATGGGATGGGGATGGGATGGGCAAGGGGGGGCCGCGGAGGGCGGCGGAGGCCGCGGAGCGGGGCAGGGGCGAAGCCGCACGGCGGCCGCTGTGGGGCGGCCCCTTTCCGCATGGCCGGGGGCTCCGCGGCCCCGGCAGGGTTTGGATGAGACCCATCGCAGGCTACTTTTGTCACATGTTTTTCTCCCCCTTCAAGCGATTCGGTTACAAGGCTGGGGAAAGAAGCCCTAATTTATGCTGCTTTCTCTTCGTCTCGTAGGTCCGCGCCGAAAAACCACTATTTTCGTCAAATCCCGAGCTGGACAATTTGGTAAGGCCTCCCCCCCCGCCGCCGGGGCCCCGCTCCTTTCCAGTCCCCCCCTTGGCCCCAAGCAGCCCCGGGCCCGGGCTCCGGGCAGAGTCAGAGCCGGGAGGCTCCCCAAGTGGCCACAGAGGCTTCAAAGGGCTCCACTTCCAAAGGGAGCCGGGGCAAACGCTCCTGTCCCGGTGCATTGCAAAGCTGCGCTCGGAAAGCCCCGGGAAGCTAAAGCGGAGGAAATAACTGCTTAAGAAGCGAGAGCTGGAGATTTCTAACGTAATTCTTTTGCTAATGTGGATGGTTTCAATATTCAAAGTGCCTAAATCCGCTTGTAAAGAAGATGCCAAACTATTCATCCTGGGCATCCCCCCGCTTCCTTCCAAGGGCCTGAGGTGTGAGAGCGAGTGCTCGGCCTCTCTGCGGACCCTGCGAAACCGGGGCAGGGCTGCGGGCAGGGAGCAGGGAGGCGGGCCAGGGGGTTCCTCCAAGATCGCAGTAATAAAGCACTAATCAGCTCTCCCCGAATAAATGTGATAAAAATCAAATGCTTAGGTTAAAGTTGACCAGAAGTGCTCAGGCGTGACCAATGGGCTAAAATCCGGGATAAGGAGCGCGCCCGAGCAGACTCCTCTGCCCGCGCCCGCCCGGGCTCGCGGCGCGGCCCCCAGCCCCTCTCCCCGGGTAACGCCTCGCTCCCAACTGTCTTGCAGATGATCCAAGCAATACAAGTACTAAGGTTTCACCTTTTGGAGTTAGAAAAGGTAAGAACCAGGAAGGTGGGGGCGACAAGCGACCTTTCCTCCCCTTCCTGCCCGCCTTGACTGTTTGGGACAGCTTGTAAACATGGCCAGAGAAGAGAGGGGAAATGCAGTGTGATCCTGTAACCTGTGCCATAGAGCATGTGACACCGACAGCCAGGCTCAGCCCAGCCCGGCACTTCTGTCTCAGTGTAATTTCAACCGAGTCATTAAATATATATATATATATTATTAACCCCCTTCCGTCCTTCTTACCCCTTCCCTCGCTCGGAGCTCTTTCCCTGAGTCGGAAATAATATGTTTAACAAAAGGAGAAATGAAAGCACTGCTGCCTCTCCGCAGCCCTGGCAGGCGAGTTAACCCCAAGCAAGCACTAGATGTTTGGAGGAGGCAGGGGGCCCCTGCTCGGCGTGGGGAGGGGGCTGTGCCCTGCAATGGGAATGGCTCTGCCCAGAGCCTCAGCGAGTATCTTCATTTTACTGGTCCCGGCCACATACATTTCCTTTTTCCTTTATTATTATTATTATTAATCATCATTATTATTATTACTATTACTATTAATAATAACAATAATAATTTTATTTTTGTTTTTCGCCTCGGTTTAAGTAGCTCCCATCCCGAGTGACTAGTTGTATTTGCCCTAGCTGTGCGTGCTCCGGAGGTACCACCGCGCTCCGGCTTCCAATGTTCCGATATTATCAGCAAATCGGATTTTCCTCCGCGCTCTGCGCTGAGGCCACTATCTCTCTCTCTCTAACTTGTTGCTGCGGCGGGTCCCCAGAGAATAATATGTGCGGCAACAATTTCTCTATTGTTTCCTCGCCTTCAGCTATTGTGCCCCTTAATTAGAGTTACTTGCGGAGGAGATCAGAGTGTTGCTCTTGCTACCAGAAAAAAAAAGTTGCAACCCGATATTTCGCTATTATTGCTGCTATTATTCTTGTTGCTATTTCCAGGTTCATGAGTTGTGCGATAACTTCTGCCATCGGTACATTAGTTGTTTGAAAGGAAAAATGCCAATAGACCTCGTTATTGATGAAAGGGATGGCAGCTCCAAATCAGATCACGAAGAACTCTCAGGATCTTCCACAAATTTAGCCGACCATGTAAGTTCTTTTTCTTTATGGCATTTTTAAAAAGACTCTAACCTGCTTACAGAACCTGTCCCCGACTGCATTGTTTTACTGTTGTTGTCCAGTGTTACTGTTATCATTTTCACCTTTTGCAAATTCGGGTCCCACCTTTTCCACCCTTTTCCTTCGTGATTTGTAAAGCTGTAAAAACGCAGAAGGTTATTTCTGTTTCCATCTGCAAAGCAGCGAGTTTGCACTGCTTGGTAAAGTTTCCTGATCTCGAAGAGCTAGCAAATTGTCTGTTTGATGTGGTGATCGGTGCTTTCTCCCCTTCCCTGCCAACTTCGTAATCAATGCAGCAGAGTAAGAAAATAGAGACAAGAAAGTTACGGAGAAAGTTTGCTGGTTTATCCCCCCTTCCCTCCCCCCCCGTGGGGATGACAAGTGATGAGAATTATTGGCATTGCTACATTGCATTAAAACGGGGGTTAGCACGTTAGAGTTTCCAATGCTTGTGCTTTATAGCAACTTATTGTCAGAATATGGACTTATTGCCAAACGCCTGAAGCATCTTCACAATAAAAGACAGTAACCTTGATGAAGCAATTATTAACAATGTATTACAGAAAGCTGGAGAGAATTATGATTGAGTAACCGTAGGTTAGCGGTTGATTTTAACACTTTCCGAGTTGGTGCGTCCGTGTTATGTGTGTGGGACTGCACGGTGCTGAGGCCAGCGGGCGCCTTTGATTTTCCGGGTTTTGCAGAGAGTGTTTTGGAGCAGGTCTGCTGATACTGGAGCTATGTAGGAGCAGGGAGACTTGGGGAAGTGAGGGGGAAAAGATTGCAGCTGGTACCGCAGGAAAGGGAACGAACAGCTCTGGTTAAAAAGAGTGGGTGTGAACTCGCGTTTATTTATGGGAACGCATCCCTGGGGGGCTAAGGGGTTTTATGCAGTTTTAGATTCAATTGAACTCATAATCTAAATGATAGAGTCTAATATTTTAGCGGTTGAAATATTAATTTAACACCCGGTGTGAAGTTAACCATGCTTTCTGCACAGGCGCCTGCCCTTATTTCCCAGTGTGTTAAGAAGAGTAGCCTTAAGCCCAGGGAGAATGAGCCTTCTAGCAGCTTTTGTTTCCTTTGAAAACATGTTGTTTGTATGTGTATTTGATAATTACATTAGACCCGGACTGGTCTCAGCTCAGCTGGGAAATAAAATAATTATAAATTCTTCTAAATGCTTCCCTCCTCCCAGCACTGGTTAGTCCTATAGCCTGAAAATATTTTTTTGGACTCAAGCCTGAGCTTTCATTTTCTCATTTGTATTTGGTAAACATTGTACGACAAGATTTTTTTTTTTATGTTTTACATTTTAAATATATTATTTTGTGTTTAAAGAAAAGAAGTATTTAGCTGTCCCTGAAAGTTTCTCTGCTTATCAGTTATCTCATCTGTAGATAATAAAGTCTATGAGGCATGACAGTATTTTAAAAATATTTGTTTTATGGCATTTTCCAACCTTAAATTTGTACGTGCAGGTATTAAGGGAGTATACTAGAAAAGAAGTTTAAGTGAGTAGCAACCTGAAAGATGCAAGCTCATTGTGTGCATAATTCAGAGCAATCCAAAAAAAAAAAAAAAAAAAAAAAGTATATGTTTCTCCAGTGCAGTTTCTTTACAAGAGTGTGTTTCAAGTGGAAGTGCAGAAATGGAGCATGCTTATGTTTATATTGAGGAGATTAGATAAACTAGCCTGTTTAGGGTTCTGGCAGATGGCGAATGCTCAAGCCAATTTGTAGTGCTCCATTATAATATTTAAATTCACACACAATGATAGGACAAGGGTGGAGGGGGTTAGCATTTTGATAATTTGATAACTATTATCTTCCCTAAGAAGAATCTCCTTTTGCTTTTGTGGCCCAAAAAACAAACTCCAGTAAATATGACAACCCATTTATCTTGCACCCGTTAGGGTTTACCACTTCATTGGGTATTATAATTTAAAGCCTTTTATTTCCTGGAGATTTGAGCTATAACATTTTTACTTTAGCCCCCTGCTATTTGTTTTGAAAGGAAGCAATAATTTGTGCAACCAGAACACCAACTGGGAAATGAAGAGTTGTATCACATAGTTACATTTTATTCATGCGTTTTGGGAGATGTGTCTCCTTATTTTATTTTTTTTTAATATATATATTAGCTTGTTTTCCTGACAAAACTTTAACACAGTTTTATAGCTTAATCAAACTACTGTTTATGTATACTTAGATTCACATTGTGCTGGGCTATAGCAAGGAAAATCCACTTTTATTCATAAAGAAGGAAGAATCTTAAAAAATTATTAATATATAGATGCAAGAGTATAAAGTGAACTATCTTTTGTGAGCATCTACCTGAAAATTTAATAGTTCAAGAATGCAAATTTGTCCAATTTGACTCTCCAGGTTTATTTTTTCATTTGCTTTGATATGCATATTTAATATATAGCCTGAGGCGAGATCTCATTTGGTGAAAGTTGGTGCAGGGGTGATGATGAGCCACTTCAGAAGGACAGAGACAGCATGTTGTTTCCTCTGTTTTATGTATTGGCCCACTATTCTGATCCGCGGATCTTCCCCTCATGGTTTTATTTGCACATGAAATACCAGGAGCATTTCAACTGATTGGCTATGAATAATGACAGCCAAAAAAGAAGTGTAGTTTAATTTGTTGCGTGCCAAGGTTTCTCTTGTGG
Organism: Rhynchotus rufescens; assembly: GCA_032273925.1. Lineage (NCBI taxonomy): Eukaryota > Metazoa > Chordata > Aves > Tinamiformes > Tinamidae > Rhynchotus > Rhynchotus rufescens. Next base: position 10,275 of record JAVCKT010038420.1, read on the forward strand.
AGGCGACAGTTTGTGACAGCTGTTTGACACCCCCAAAATCTGTACACCTCTATTCTTATGAAGTGGTATCAAGCTGCACTCTGTGTGTGTGTGTGTTTGTGTAAAAGACGTGTGGTTTATGTGCATGTGTGGGGTGATGGTGGTGACAGTGGCAGCGGTGAAGTCAGGACTGATGCAGCCCTCTAATGCCATTTTATTCCTTTGCTAGACCTGAAAATGTAGCTCAAGGGAAAGCAACAGAACGAAACGTGGGATTAGCCAATATTTACCATGAGACTTTTAAAGTGGGATATTCAGATACTGCTTGTTTCCTTTTTCGAAACCTGCTGCTGTAGTATTTATATAACTTAATTGAAAAGTAAAAACAGTAGCAGCAAAGAAATGAATGAGCCCCTTAAAGATCTACCTGTACTGTGGAAGGAGACAGCTGTAAGCAGTTGGGCTATATGTGTTTGGTAGTAAATGCATATGTTGAATTTTATTCTGGCACACTATTAACTGTTATGTAATAGAGTAACTGCAAAGGAGTGAGGGACCTGGTAAATGGAATAGTGCGGTGCAGGTCACGAGAAGCTGCAACTTTTGTTATTGTTCTGCTGTGTTTAGTAAATATAACAGCCCATAATTAGTGTTTGAATTTTTAACGCCCTCATATTTTTTTATTGCTCTGATGTATTAGCTGTAGATGGGAAGAAGGTAATTACTACTGTGTCCTGGCTGAAACAGATCAGTTAAGGGGGAAAATAAATAAATAAATAAATAAATAAACAAACAAACCTTTCCAGCTGCAGTTCAACTTGAGTTTCCCAGAACCGAGAATTTATTATTGTTCAATATAAACATGCTGTGCCCTATCCTGTATACCAATTCAGGCTGCCCACAGATCTTTTTTTTTCTTTCTTTTTTTTTTTTTTCCTTTCTTTCTAACTATACAAACCTGCAAACTGTAATAGCCGTAAAATCTGGAGTTTTTTAAACTTTTTTTTTTTTTTCAAGCATAGGGCAGCATTCTCCACTTTATTTAAGTTCCTTTCATATGTTGCTTCACCTGATGCCACACAGATCTTCCTTTAGCATAAACCTACCTTGAAGCTTGGTACTTCTCCCACGTAAATTTATTGATCTCTTTCACTGCCTTTTATGGGGGCAGGATCAGAGATGCGGTCTCCTTTATATTTGTTTATATGCTAAAGTCAGTTTGCAGCTGAGAGGTAATACTATACAGATCATCATTCGTAAAATATAATTAAAAATGGCTAGAAAAATACATACACTTCTTTTTTATAAAAGGACTGTTGACAGATTAGAAATCTGATGCCTTAGCTGTAGAAGAGAAATATTAGTTTGAATATTAAACCTTTCAGCTCTCAACTGAGGAGATATTAAATAGGGTTTTTTTTTGTACTTTTGGACATCAAGACATTTTACATCTGTAATATTCCTTATTGAAGACCGATCTATGCAAATTCCTGATGTCCTGGAGATGAGAAAATCATACAAGTAGGGTGCTATATATCTCTCCCAGTTATATAATTAAACCTTTTGGCAAGATTTCACTGCCTAATGAGGAAGTGATTACCGGCCCGATGCTGCATTCTCTAGGTAGTCCCTACTTTTATGGGTTTCGGTGGGTGTCCTGAGTGTGCTAGAAATGCAGGATTGCAGGATTGGACTCCAAGTGTGCTTTCTTATTTGTAATATGACAGAATATGAGAATACGAATGAAGTAGCTAAGTGAAGCAAGAATAAGGCAACTTTTTTTTTTTTTTTTTCCCAAGGAACACCAGGAACTTTCCAGTACTGTGGAGAGTATTGCATATTCTGTATTTCTGATGTGGGGTGCTGTTATAAGTCACTGTACAGTGCAAATTCGACTGTTTTGATTTTAATCTGAGCTCCCCCAATCTGAAATAGTAATGTCTTTTACTGTCTATTTGATGTTGGTGTTCCCTCTTTGGTTCAAGCTGCCTATCATCCTAGAAAAAGTGTAGCCACATAAAATGAAGTAGAAGGAGAATAAAAAGAAAAACAACAAACATCTGATTTTTCAGGTCTCAGTTCTTTACTGACAAGTGGCTTACATGTCTGATATCAATTTTAATTGAAAAATACAAAGCACGTACCTTTAAAAATGTTGCCACATTCTAGGAGTGTCAAAAATTCCTCTTGACACTTCTCTCAAATACAAAGCCTAGGGATATGAATGTCAGAATTAAAATTAGGTATATTTGTAAATATGTAAAAAAGTACACAAATACCTGATAAATCACAATGCTTTGTCTTTTAACTTATGCAATTCTGTTGAAAAACAGTCAGTTACAAGATCATGTTAAACATGCATCCATAAGGAAATGCACAGTAGTAATACTAAGAACAGAATTTTTCAAAAACATATCTAGCACGCCAAATCACTGTTTTTCAAGGTCCATTTACTTACCGAAACTTTCTTTATAGAAGTTTATTATTGCCACATTGCACAACAGCCGCTATGGTATTGCCTTGAGCCTTGTACATATAAAACATACACACATACACGTGCACGTATGTGTGTATATGTGTATGTGTGTATGTGTGTGGGGGTTTGTACACCTACCACAGTACATTGTGTTTTGATATACAGCAGCCCATAGGGACATATTTTTGTGGTCCCAGTCATGTCAGTAGTTCCCCTGTGTTTACTGGTGCTACTTGTATGAACAAGGTGAGCAAGATTTGGCTCGAAGTGGAGCGGGGAAATGCCACGTGCATCAGTTGTTCAGCGCAGTTTTGGGTTTGTAAAATTAATTAACTAGAGCACCCTGCAGACCTCTGAGTCCAGTTATCGCCGCAGACAGAGAGTTGTATAGCTCTTAGATTTCTTCTTGTCAGAGAAGGTAGGTTTTAGTTGCTCATTCAGGAGAAATGGTTTTGCCTGTTGCACGAGATAAAATTTAAGGGCCTGATCCTGCCATGGTTATATGCTGAGAACTTCAGATCTGTGAACTCAGTCCTGCCCGTTTTTCCTACATGGATATCAATTGACTTGATTTTGAATTTACTTCCCAGCTATAAATCACCCATAACTTCCTTATGGTTGTTTGTGTATTTAATGTCACCATAAAAAAACAGCATGAAGTCAGAGTCAGCCCTAGTGGGACTCCATACACTGCCTCAAATTAACCAGACTTTGTACGGTGGAAATTCCGGGCATGCAAAGTAAGAAATGCAATTTAGCATATAAGTTATCCCATATCAAATATGCCTTACAACATCTCCGTCCGAGAAATCCTGTAGCAGTTAAAATCGCTTACAGTTTCCACCAGATTTGCAGCATCGACAAAAGTGTAACACATCAGATTTGCTTTGTATACCAAGAGACTCTTGTCCTTTCGGTTGTTCTTTTCCAGATTTAGCAAAATTCAATGGTGGTGCTAAATCAATTTTTTTTTAACTTTCAAGGGAAAAAACACTGGCAAAATTGTGTTTTCTAGGGAAGGCTGTGTGTGTAAATGAGAAGCAGTGGATAGCAGCAGAGTGATCTCCTGTGGCCCTGCTAGTACAAGCTTTCCCCATATTGTCTCCTGCTTTTATATTAATTACAACTTGCATTATCAGCTGCGAGTCTGTAGCCCAGCAAATAGAAAATACTGCCCCTGGAGACCTAGCTTCTTGTATCTATTTTCCATCTCCTTCTATTGTGCTCTACTCAGTATTCACTGCTTTTCTCCTGGTAACACTGCTCTTTAACACAATTAGGTAAGAGCAAGAAGAGCACCATATTTGACTCCCAATTATTAAAACTATTGGGAATAGATACATGTGTGCTGTTTATCTTCTGTGGTACAAGGCAGTAGTTTAGGTCATGCATGTGTGTATGTGTTATAGCTGTATTTGTGTGTATATACATACGTATCTATATGTATTCAAACACAAAATAGGCAGTTGCATTTTAGCAGTGTTCATCCACATTCTTTGATGAGTTTCTGCAATCTCAGATTCTAGAAACTAGACCTTGCAAGCAGAAAGCAAATTAATAGTTTGTGTAATTCCCCTTAGCTGTCTACATTTCTTCTTTTTACAGTGCAATAGCTTAAAACAAATTTCATTGAAATCAATAGAAAAAAATACCATTAGTGTCAGTGGACTCTTGATCAGGATCGCTCTAGATACTTAAACTACATTCATTAAGTGTTTCTCGTGAAATACTGTTTAGATGTGTCATTGAGTCCTTTTTTTTTTGCAGAGGTATACATAAAATTGCTACTTATTATTCAGCATTTGGCCAAAAAGTTTTTTTTTTTGATGGATGCAAAGTTGGAAACAGTCTAGAGGGAAAAAAACAGAAGTTGATTGACATGTAAAGTGATCTTTGTCAAAAGGAAAATATGTTTCTTTTTTTAAGCTCCACCCCTAGAGTTATTTCCATTTGTTATATTATTAAAGCATAGTTATTTTCCTCCTTTTCCAATTCTTCCAATATTCTACTGCCACATCTTGTAAATACCCCATCTTATTATTTCTTTCCTTCAACAAAATGCTGCCAAGTTATTTCCTCGGGAAATTGTGTCACAAGAAATACACTGAATTTCCAATCAATACAGTCTGTCTTTCTAAAACTGGGTCTACAAACCGAGGTCAAGAACAACTCAGTCTGTTTGAGACAGCAAGTGTTTTCAGCTGCAGGAAGTCTTATTCAGTGATCCTTTCCAAATCATTGCATTTTTGAAACATAAAGGCCGGCCTGGCTTTTGAAATACTGTATGATAGGTTTTGGATGACATTTGCCTTAAAACATAGCTGAGGTGTTACCAGTTAATTATTGTAATTTTCGTATGTGTGATAAGGAGCTCCAACAGCAGTGGCTTAAGAGAGCCTGCAGTGCATAAAATTAACATAACTCAAAGTGTTCCCTGAAAAGTTTAGCCTAGGTGAACACGTTACAATTATTACATTTTTCTAAAAGAAGGTTCCAGCCTGATGTTGTTGCAGGGCTAAACTCATGCTATGCTATTGTTTCTTCCCTTTTTCATGTATTTCTTCTAGCCCTTTATCTGATTACCATCCGGCAAACAGCTGACGCTAAGAGGCTGCAGAGGGCTGAAGAGCTCCTGTCTGCTGTTTGCCTTCAGCTTGAAGCTATTTGAGTGGCTTCCTAACTCAGAGATAAAAAGAGAAGCTCATAGGCACAACTGTTTTAATCCAGGCTGTAAAGCAACTTGCTCCATTTTTGCATTTTATTTCCATCTGAACTTTTTCTTAACCTTATTTACAGCTATTGCCTTTTCCCTTCCTTTTTCTTTTTTAAATAACATCTGGCCTGCTTGAACTCTCAAGACTTTTCATCTTTGTTTTTCTGCATCTTTCCACCTGACTCTGTGAAATAATGGTAATTTTTTACTTATTATTAAATTGGGGGAAATTATGGTAGTTAGAGCAATTCCAGAGACCTAATTAATATAACGACCTCAAAAACATCAAAAATGGCTGTTAATCTGTTTTTTTTTTCTATTGCAATTCTGTGTTAGAAAAGTAGATTAGTGTTAGGGGATATTTTGTCGTCTTGGTTTTGCATCGTAACTGATGTCTGTTTAGGAGACATCAGGAGAATTAGGAGAATTTTAAATCCTATGTTATCTTTGATTTGCTCTTACTATCTTGCTGTGGAAGTGTATGTGTGTGTGCATGTGTGTGTTCGTGTAAGGTGAAGGGGATTTGGATTTTTCTTCCCTCTGGTCACCTAAGCCTTTAGCCAGAACCTTTTGAAGTCCCAGGCTCTTCCCTTTGTGTGTGCCATGATCTGGGTCAAGCCCTCTAGATTTATGTGGCTGGGTTTTGTAGCAAGACATTATTTGGCAGTTCCAGTTTACGTTGCCATAGAGCATGTGGTACTAATCAGTGCTAGGAGATTACTTGGAGATGTTTGGTATATTTCTGGGACTAATTCTAATCACACTTACCCTGGCTTTTACAACAAGCAAATCAGTTGATTTTTGTTGAACTTACTCCGACTTTGTGCTGGTTCAGGTGAAGTCAGGATCAGTCGTCCTCCCCTTCCCCCTAAGAATTTATCTGAACTCGTACTTGGCTGCTTTCAGGCTCTCCTCCTTTGTGCTTCAATAGACCAGTGTTTTTCACAGTGCACTTTAAAACACGCTGAAAAATAAAAAAGAGATTTTTTTTTTGCTTGTTTGGAGTTCTTGGAAGGTGCTCGATTTAAATTGTCACATGCAGGTGACAAGTATCGCAGGTCCAGCCCCTCGCCTGATCTGTTTCATGTGTTCTTGCTCTCCTTTTCTGCCAGAGGAAATTCCATCTCTTGCCTGCCTTCATGTGGTGCTGATAAAGCTTTTCCTGTACAGTAGAATTCCTGTTTTCCTTTAAGCAACAGCAGGGTATTGGGAATGATCAGGAAAGGGGAGGAGGACAGGAGGAGAATACACTCAACCAAGTAGCACTAAGCTGTAACGTTAAGTTTTTTCCTCGCTTATTCCTTTAAAGAGCAGGTCCCCATGCCAGCAAAGCCAATACTCAATAAATTAGAAAGCTAGCATGAATTATGTGAGTGAAATACAGTAGTTGAGGTCTTGCTTAGCCAAGTTTTGTCAAACTTCGTCTGTCTGTCTTCTGCAGTCTCTTTTGTCATGTTTTATGCATAGTAATGCAGCAAGGATTACATAAAAATCACTATACAAGTTATTTTATATAATCACCTGGTGGTTATTCTTGACAATGCTTGTAAGTGAACTGTTAGACTGATACATCTAGAAAGTCTTTTGAAATGTGTCATATCAAGGTTGGGGGGAGAGGAAGCATCTTGTTTGTCGTATATAGCATGTTTCAGAGGAAGCTTGCTATTTCCCCCCACGATTTTTCATTTGCTTGAAGCTTTTCCAGCATTCATAGTGGTGGCAGGGAGAGGGTGTGAGAGCACACTCCTCTCTGGCTTTTTTTTTTCCAATTTCTTGCCAAAACGGTGTCCCTTCCCTTCCTCCCACCTCTGATCTGCCAGGGCAAAGCCAGGAGTGAGGAGAGCTTTGCGTGCTGATTACCCTGATCCTGGTGTGAAAACCTAGGGCTCTAGTAACCTGTGTGGGTTAGTGGATACTCCCCTCCCGCCCTACCCCTCACTATCTCATCAAGAAACTTTTATATTTATATATTTGTGTGTATATTTATTTCTGAAATGTCCCTATGCAGGGCTACTAATACAATTAAACCTAGATAACTCTTCGGAAAGTTTATTTGCTGTTTTTTGTTGATGTTGTTTTTTAAACCTTTTAACAAATAAATCTTACTACCTCCTTTGCTTGTCACTGCTGAGGAATTATTACACTGTGCAAATAGTATCGGCGTTTGGCACGCTTCACAAATGCTAATGTGTATACTTTCCCCCTCTCCCTCCCCTCTTCTCCTGGTTTTCTTTCTGTTCTTCATTTGCTATTGGAATGGGAACTGTGGAAAAAATTCCTTGGCACTCTGACACCAGAATCCCTCATCTTGGCGAGACCACGATGATGCAACGTCCACGCACTCGGCAGGCACCCCGGGGCCCTCCAGCGGGGGCCACGCTTCCCAGAGCGGAGACAACAGCAGCGAGCAAGGTAAAAGGTCAACCTTTTTTCCCTGTGCAAAGTAGGCATGACTAAAATAACTCCAGCTTTTTTTTTCTTTTTTTTTTTTTTTGAATGATATCAGTACATCTGCCTTTGAGTAAACACGGAGTGGCAGACGTGCAGGGTAATCAGCTGTAACTTAGGGAGACAGTATTTCCTTTTCTTAACCCACTTAGCTGCATTTTATTATTTTTTCAAAGAGAAATATCTAATCTTCAAACAAGCTTTGTAATAACAATTGATTAGTTCTGCCAATTCCTTTACAAATTTGGTTATCTACAGTTTATTTTTTTGTGGTGTAAGTAAATATAATGACAGACATACTCTCCAGCTGTGATGCAGTTGCTTGAGCTGGGTAATGCAGAATTTAACCTGTAATTTTTAGCCGGGGAAGTTCTCCCCTAAGAAGTTATGAAGCTACCAATTGATATGGAGAAGATGAAACAAAAAAATCTGTCAAAAAGTTTCTTGCAATGTTTCTGGTACGAACTCTTTTTTTTTTTTTTTTTTTTTTTTTTATTATGAATATATAAGTTGTGAATGTTAAACAGAGTTGTGTCTGGACTGCAAAACCACTTTTGAATCTATGCAGTGAAACACTCTTCGGGGTTCAGGAGGCCTAATTAATTTAGGGGTTTGTTTTATTTCTTTCTTTTTTTCACCTAATGTGTAGTCACCTGCATCCATGTAGAGTGAGTGTCCATGGCTGTCACTCTGCAATGATAGTGTAAAATGCTCACTTGTCACCAGTGTGAGTGACTGCAGAAAGTACAAGTAAATGAGATTTGGACCTCAAGTGCTGACAGGTGGGGTAAAAATGGTCTGCTGTAGCTCTTTGAACCTAACATGATATTGGGTTTCTAAGACCATAGTTCAAGGTGGCATTACCTTTTTAAAGCCTTGCGTGGGCTCCCTCACACACCTGCAGTGTTTTGCCACTGCTGCTCTCCCACTTTGGGGTTGTGTACATCAAATGTAGCCTGTTGACACATCGGTTGTTCAACAGACCACACAGAGCCCCAAAACTGGGGAGAAGGAGCAACCTCTGCCACAGCAAGGGGTATTACTCTGGTAAGGGATGTCCTCTGTCATTAGCTCTGCACTGCTGACCACTTCTCACCATGGTATTTGCCATGCTTAAGTAGACACATGACTTTCATGTGTCCCGTTGTGGGTCATGCAGGTAGATCCCCATGTGGCTCTTGCAGTCTGGTGTGTGTTGCATGCACTGGGGTTCTAGGAACTTGCAGTTTCTTGCTGGTACATTGGTTTGGGTTTGTCTCCTGGTTGTATGACTTGTTTATACATTTGTAATCTTATTGCTGATAGAAAGCAGCCATGACATAGGGTGTGATCCAATTCCAATGTGAGTCATTCAGGGTTTTTTCTTTTTTTTTTTTTTTTTGTTTTTTTTTTTACTCCTTGTGGGTGGTTGAATTGGAGCTGTATGAGGCCCAGCATAAACTATTATAGCTTCATTGGCTAATGAAAGGGAGGGCTTGACTGCTAACAGCAGATCTGTGTTACCCCTAGGAGCTGGCTGTAGACTTGACAGTTGAAATATTGTTTACTTTGTATGTTGTGGCTAAGAAGTTTGATGTAGAAGGTTGTTTACATACTAGAAAAATGATTCCCCTGAGTCATCTGCCACAGTGTGTTCATCTACCCCTAGATAAAACATCTTGTTACACCTGTGTCTCCGCTTTGTTCCAACAACCTCATATAAGTTGGGAGCTGTTTTTCATAAAGCCATGTTTAATATAGAGAAATCTCTACAGTGACACTCAGGTATCTTGTATTTCTCTCTGCAATCTCTGATCCCGATTGCATAAATCAGCGGACTCAAGAAATACTCCTAAGCAGAAGAAAAAAGTAGTTGGTGACTCTATAACTACATGCACCTCCCATTGGAAGCTGGGCTTTGCAGCAATGAGTATGGTGTAAACGAGTGTGTTGTGCTTATTTCTGCAGAAGATAACCAATTGCTGAAGGGCTGAATTAGTCGCTAGAGTGGTGCCTGATCTAGCAGGGTAAAACATAGCTAATACGCTTCCCTTTGTGCCCAGTCCAGCTTTCTAAAAGGAGGCAGTCGTCCAGTGGCAAATCAGCGTTCCGCTCAGCTGCTGGCAGCCGAAAGATGTACGATCGTACAGTACAGACAAAATTCCCGTTGGACTGCTCTCCATCTCTCATCCCTGGGAAAGATTAAAAAGAGGGAGACCCGGTACAGAGATCTGTGCATTTTCAAAACACTTTCTTGAGGGGCAGGATTTACTTTATAATTCTGAAATGGAAGCAATTTGGTCCCTACCAGTTCTAAGATTACAAAAATCCTCTCTAGACCCATTCTGGCTTAGTTACTTATTTTGGTCAGCTTTGTTCCTCTGCAGTTTTGTTAAGACCTTCCTCAAATGATACTTCAAGTATTCCACTTTACCCATAAGGATTTCTTGAGAACAGGAGCTCATTAGAGTCTTAGGTTACATTAGCAACCTATGGGCTTTTCTGCTGATGCCTTGTGGCAGAGCAGGGATTGATTCAAACTACAGCTAATCTTTTCTTTCTCTCTTTAAAAACCTGTCTGTTATTCTCTTTAAAAAATAAAATTAAAAAACATGTGAAACAGAAGAGCACCATTTTTGTTGATTTGTGGAGGACACCTTCTCCATAACAGCACATGATGACTGTCCCATTGGTATCAAAAGGGTTAATCTAGTCAAAGTTTCAAATGATTAGAAACATATTGGCATTGAAAGAGTTAAGGAAAGGGCCTTCAGGCAGTAAATGTTGAAAGATTATCCTAATTTTATTAGTGGTGAGTGTCTGTGTTGTTCTTAACATGTCACCTCACTTGTTCAACAGAAAACTAAGCTATACAACATATTGATCATCTAACGAACCTAAGTACTAGTGACCTGTAATCTACCAAGCCTTTATTGACTTATCCTAGTTCAGATCCACAGATGCAGATCAATGCTGCATAATACTGTTTTACAGATTAGTAATTATGTAGTGGATCTGATCAGCTTCTCCCTGCCCTGGAAAAAGAAAGAGTTAAATATATCCAATAATAAAAGTAAAGCACTCTAAACATCTTACAAAAGAGAGAAAAAAGGAGAAGCTGATTTAATGGTCTAATGAGGCCATCTTCCAGAGACTTGTTTTGTGTAGGGCTTGCTTTGACCTTTCGCTTTGCTCAGGAGCCCAACGCTTCATTTTTCACATTCTTGCAATTACGTTAACGCTTCAAGCATTTCTGACTCCAAGTCAGCTAGCAACACCAGGCATAACTCAACACTGTGAGTTTTTCTCCTCTCTGTAGATTCATTAACAGGTCACTGGGGTCCCAACTGAAATTTAAAACTGACTGGTTCTGTTGGGTTAGTTGAGTTATAGCAAGGGAGATGGCAGGAAAGGGGCTGAGAGAAGGGGAGGAGAGACTGAAGACCCTGGGGTTTTTTCCAAGGAATATATATATATATATATATGTGTGTGTGTGTGTGTGTGTTTAAAAAAAAAAAAAAAAAAAAAAAAACCCACTAAGCAGATTAAAAGGTGTGCGTAGCTTTGTCATCCAGCCATTTCTTTGGAGGGAGAAAGGACATATTTTGAAAGTCTTTTGGAGCATAATATTTTTCTGATTCTATGTGAAACAAATTGAGAAAATACAAAACTAAATGACTTCCAGAATTCTGAATCAGTTTGTGCCATTGTGATGTATATGATGCTCTCAGAATTCTAATTCTTATTTAATCTTTTTATGGGATATTTTAAATAATGAATATAGCAGATTATGCGTGGAAAGTGGGAAATAAATCTTTTCAATGTTTAAAAACATGTGGTCTACAGGAAAGCACTGGGGAATAATTTGTTTCATATTTTATGATGCTGGAATTGTATACCTGGTTTGTTATATTCTTAGTTTTGTCATTCAGAGGGCCTGATTAACCACAGCTTCCATCTGATATTGCTTTATGTTTGGCACCTTTCAGGATCAAGCCTGGGGTGGTAAACTTGACTAAGTCAGAAGCCAGAGACAAGAAACTTGCTCTAAGTTGTATAATGACAGTAAAAATAATAAAGAGGCAGTAAACACAGCTTGTCTTACTCGCATGAGTAGTTCTTTGATTTTTGATGGAGCTATTTGTGGAATAGGATCCCTCCTTTTACATAAATAGTGGGGACTGCTCACTAGGGCAATATTTTAACATGTTTTTGAAACACTTGTGTGTTAGTTTGATGCTTGTCCCACAGTCTTGTTTGCAGTAGCTTTCTCAGGGGAAAGTCTAATTCTCTGGGTCAGGACAAAACTGACCAAGATATTAGCTGAAATCACATACACTCTTCCTAGGTAACATCTTTGGTCCAATGAATTTTGGAAAAGTTAAGTAATATGCTTCTTGATCACTATATACCATCAAGTAATACAGAAATTTGTTTACAGAAATACTTGGTGAGGTCCAAAGGCCTATCCTATTTTTGCAAGTGTACTGATTTAGTAGGAGAGAAAAAGCTTTGAACCAAACTTAAATAGAGGGAAAAGGAAGATGGACAAGTTGCTGACAATATGCAAAACAAACAAACAAAACCCCTCTCTTCGTATGCATATATGTAAGACTCATACAAAATCCTTCATGGCATATTTTATCCAAATGTTGATACTACAGCTTTCATCCCCGCTGCACCCCTCCATCCCCCCCTAAATGCTGGATGTATACATAAATCTATTGAGGCTAGTATATATGTTCATGCTAAGAATTCAGAACACTTTGGTTTATTCATATTTTCACCTATCAAGATACTCTGCATGAGGGTACACTTTTATCTGAGAAAAACTCTCTGCTGTAAGGATGGAGAGGGGAAAGAAAAAAAGGAGAAAAAAAAAAGAAAAAAACAAAAAAACCCTAACAGAAAGGACCGAACTTTCAGACTGTGAAAAATCAAGCTTCCTAATAAATAATGCTTCACTGGAGATGCATTATTTGAGCAGGCAGAGCTCTCATAAAGGTGAACTGTATGAAGTATGAAAAACTCTTAAAGAACAATGACTTTTTTCAGCTGAGGAAGATACAGGAAGAGAGTAGCCCTTATTAATTCATCTTTCCCTTTCAAGTTTGAGGGGCCCGTCCTTGTGTTGATATGTATGAGTAATTCCCATTAATGGTGCTGGGAGTTACGCATGTGCATTGGCAGGAGAATAGACCCCTTAGTGTTCCGAGCACACAAAATTTACATTTTTTTCCATTGCTGTAATTGAGATGTTGACAAATTGGAGAATATTGATGAGCTTTTGTTTTAAGTATTTCTTGCCAAGTTTGTTTTATTTTTCATGGTTCGAACAATGGTGTGGGTTCAGCAGCAATGAATAATAAGGGTAGAGTAAAGATAACTTTGTATTTCAATATTTTGATGTGCCAATAGGAAATAAATTGTCTTAGGCAAATGGAATATGCTGTTTTAATCATTAGTTATGCATGAAAGAAAAATTGATGTTGACATCTTTGCTGTAAAATCGTTGTAATGGGGCCTTCCTTACAATTCATTTTTGTAAAATTCATTTTGTACATTTTGCAGCAATTGAACAATCCCTGCACTGTGAATAGGCAGAATTCCCAGAAATACTGAGACAGTTGGCCCAGTAACTGCTGAGCTCACACTGCACACCACATGCACATTAACCATAATGATGCCAGAACCAGCTTAGCTAAATATAGGCACATTTTAGTATCCTCCCATCCTTTCTTTTCTTTCTTTCTATTGCAGGAGCAAAAACATTTTGTTTGCAGATTTTGTTTGATCGCTGGGAGTGGGGGAGCAGTTATTTCTACTGTCTCTCCAATAAACAGTATTAAAATTTCATAGTGAATCTTCACTGTACAGTTTTTTAATAATCAGGCTGGTGAAAGCTGTAGATTCCTCATCTTTTATTAAATTTAAGCTTAGTGTGTGGGCTTTTAAATATTATGCATTAAGACTTGCTCCTCATTCTTAACTTTTAATTCATGTAATTTTACTTGCACATACATGCTTATGCACAAGTGCATATATGTGTGTATGTATATGTGTGTATCAACATATACACATTAGTAAACACTTACTTCCACATTTGAAATATGTTGTGCTGGAGTTTCAAATGCAGCCTAGAAAAACTCTGTCAATTGAATGTTTTCATAGTGGCAGCAATCTCTTTAAAATAACCCTAAATACAATATGACAGATGCCATCTGGAATAATCTTTTGCTAGTTGCTTTTAACTTTTATTTTTCCTACAGCTGAGTTCATCCCAAACTGGTCACTTACTGTTATGGTAAACAAAGTGAAGTTCTTCCTACCTTTTGTGCATGACTGTTCAGAGAAAATAACTAAACAGTTTTACTTAAGAGAGTGTTACTGGTGACATGTTTGTGTCTACCCTCACTGTTTTTGCTTTGTTTTAAGATTTGTATCTCTTTCCAAATGAGAAAGATGGGATTCCCTCTCCTGCCATTCTTTCCACCCCAGATTCTATCTAGCTTAACCCAGTTTATCTCCAAATGCTAGATAATAGTCTATTTGCTAAATTATAACTGTATATTTATTGCAATATTAATGGTTTCATAATGCAACACATTGAAACATGCAGCAGCAAGCCCTTAAATGCCTTCCTGTGTTGTTACAGACTAATTTCTTCCTATATCTGCCAACTTATTGGAAAGATCTAGTGTTGGAATCTCTGGATTTTTTTTTAACTTAGTTGTGTAAAGGGATGTCTCCTGATGCCTGTTAGAGTTTAATTTAGAGTAGTAATTAAACTTGAATACTGCCTCATAAACAAAAGATAAACAATAAACCAGCCACGTTCCCTGCTGTTTCATAGCTTTCCTTCCCAGATGTTTTAGCCTGATAATTTTTACATAGTGAACTACCTAGCATGGAGTGCTGCGGACAGAGGTCAAAGCTGAGTTCTTTGTAATTGATTTCAAGAACTTTTTTTTGTAAACAAAATACTAGAGAATTTTTCTTCACGTAGTTGGTGAATATCCTTCAGTATGTTAGAACTTTACTTTTTTGGCAATTCTGTGCCCGTTGTTCATCAAGACCACCCTAATTAAAACAACACCAGAAAGTGATTTTTATCATTTATGACCAAGAAATGTTGTTCCTTAACAGCTGGATGTGTGGTCAGTATACTAGAGTGTTTTGTCATAATTATTACAGTCTTTTTCAGTGAACTTCTAGGAATTGTGGTCCCCCAGTTGATCCAAGGCCACTGAGGAAGCGTTCCGTGGAGGAACACTTAGTATTTTTAACCCTTCCTTGGGTGCTCGCGTCCATCCCTGGCCGGCTCCGCTGCGAGCCGTGATGGTTGAGGGCAGGTAGGGTAGGCCGGCTCGGGCGCCGCAGGAGCCATGTTATTTTCACTGGGTGGGGTAATTACTGAAAGCTGAGAATAGCTGCACTAAAGACACAGGGATACTTTCACGAGCCCATTAGCATAAGAGTGGGTAAATTATTCATGCCAAGTGAGGATTCTATGGGGAAAAGTATGGTTAATGCACATAGTTTTTAAATGTATCCCTTTCTGCTCTGAGACTAAATTCTTGTTGGATTCAGTTCTCAGACATTTACGGGAAAGCTCTAGTGGCATGTTAGACGCAGTTCATCTCTCTCTGTTTGCAGCGCTCTCAATAGAGACCATCTGGCAAGGATCCAAAAGGTGATTAAACAAAATGATCAGCTCTTGTTGCTGTGTTACATGTCCAATACTCTGGATTAAAAAACATGACCCACAACAGTCAGCTAACGTCATTCTTTTTTTTTTTTTTTTTTCCCCACTTTTCTTTCTTTCTTTTTTTTTTTTTCTTCCCCCCTCTCCTCTTTTCCCTGTAAGAATTCAGATGGTCCACAAATGTCTATGCCATCTTTGTGTCCTTATGGCCCATAATCATGAACAGGTTGTGCAAATGGCTCTTTCTGTAACACGGTCTGTTCCAGCAGCATAGAAACATTTCATATTAATTGGGTCAGTCTAATGTTCATAATGACATGGGGAAAAATTACCCAAATGTGTTCTTATAGTAAACATAAAAAATGTGTCTTTCTGCTATGAGTGAAGGGAAATTTGACATCAGGCTCACGTGGCTGATTTATTGAAGATTGAAGAAAATCAAAGCATGACATTGTCATCTGCTGGAAATAGTTTAAAGCCCCTTCTAAAGAAACAAAAGGGTGGGGGGGAGAGTGAGCTGTGGTTTAACACCACAATCGAGGATGAATTTACAGTGCTATTCAGAAGGGTACTCCCTTATCATAAACAAGCTGATAATCACACTGAATCTAACTCCCAATTAGCTCTTTCTTTGCTCACGGAGATCAGTGTACATGTCCTCCTTAAGCCGTGATATGTTGCTATTGAGTCAGACAGAATGTTTGTATACCTCATGTCATATTCAGAATTAAGGATTAACACTATATATTTACCAGAAAAGCCAGCTAATCAGCAAGGTAATTTTTCAAACCAATTCCTCTGATGCCTGAGTTAAGGTAAAAATGCCAAGACTGTGAATAGGGGACATATGTATCTTATCTTTTTGGGGTTGCACCAAATGCCAAGTACTAGCATAAATTCAACAGTAACCAGACACTGTTGGAAAGTAATTAAAGAAATATTGAAATTAAAGCTCCCATATGAGTGAAATATTTGTAGGCCCATTTTCGTTTCATACATAACAATTTGTATGGACCTGAACTGTTTCTCTCTTTATTCTTTCCTTTCCCTTTTGAGTTGTAGTCTGGAATAAGACAGAGGATTCACCTCTGGATAGTCAGTCGTGGAATCAGAAGCAACTTCCTCCTCCTGAGGATGCTTACAGTCCAAAACCCATCAGGCTGGCTCGGGGAAGAATTTATACGAAAACAAACAAAACAAAAAAAGGGGCTGGGGGGACAGAGGGAGGGAGAGTGAGAGAGAACGCCACAAAGCCTATGCTAAGAAAAATCAAATTCTGCTTTTGAAAGCTTAAAAGATCTAACTGAAGCTGTCAGCTTTCCTTAGCGCGTAGGGTGAAGCGCTAGGTAAGAGATGCAGACGTGTCCAGAGCGCTCGGGGAGGCAAGCGAGTCTCCCCTGGCGTTGGAGCACTGTGGCAGATGAAAGGGACCCACGTAGCCTTGGGGGTCTTAAGGCTATTACAGGGCAACTCATGCTCTGTTATCATGCTGATTTCCAATTGATTTTTGGCTGTGCAGTACTTGTTGAAGGCCCTCTAGAGCATCAGGCACTGCATTATGGCAGTACACACTGTAATACATGTGCCTTTTGTTTTATTGTCTTTACTTTGCCTAGAAAAGGAGGCATAACTATACTGTGATTGCTTCAGTTTCCAAGGTGGCTTTGCATTTAGGGAAGCAGAAAGGGTGGAAGAAGTTCAAAAGCCATTTCTGATTGTCTCTTCATGTCAGTGTGTCTTTGTGTTTCAGAATTTTCATATCAATCTGACATTAAATGCCTGTATAACATTGCTTTTAATCTGTAAAAATATATATAACATATTCTCTTATGAGTATATATCTTATATAATCTTATGCTTATAAGTATACTCTCATAAGATATATATAATTGTGTGTGTGTGTATATATATGTGTGTGTGTGTGTGTGTACACATATATACACACACACACACACACACAAATTGACTCATTCCAGTGTTGGACTGACCCAGCTCTGGTATCTAAACACACCTTCTTTCCCAAACTTGTCTGATTCTTCCAAATAGCTTGTATTAAAGATGCTTAAAATCAAAGTTCAGATTGAAGCAAGCTTTCTATAGGTTGAAGTGCATAATTTCTCTTGCTTTCTGACTTTCTTCAGTTAAACCATTGTGTCATTCCAGTAGGTTTCTTATTCACTAATAAACAAGTGGTCTGTGTGTAAGTCCTGATAGACTGAGGCTGGGCTGGTGGTTTTAAAGATTATATTGGTGCCTAAATATTTAGGATATCACTATAATAAACCTTACCATTTTTACAGCAATTTTGCTTGTAAAAATTCTCATGCATGCAGTAAAAAGGTGTAAATGAATACTAAAAATGTTTACAAGAATAGAAATGTACATATGAAAATACATGCATGTAGAAACTCAAACTTGTAACTTTCTAGCCTAAATTAGCATAGGGTCTTAAGGGAAATAACAGCAAGCAGCATAGCCTTAAGGATAGAATGATACCAGGAGCTGCTGACTGCAGCCTTGCTCCCATGCTAGCTGCAGGCATGATCCAAATAACTGGTATGATCACCAGGGAGCCTTTAGTTGCTTTCTGTGGGCTGCCTGTGTTGCCTCAATTTGTTGCCTTGAGGTGGGACATGGCTGCCTACCAAGAGGCAGCCAACTGCTGAACCGAGTCCAAATGAAAGGTCCATGTAGGCGCCACAACCCCTCTGACACGCCGCTCTCCTCCATCTGTACCATGGGCTTACGTGTGGCGTGGCTGTTACCAAACTGTCATCTGCTGTCAATGGGCTACGCTGCTATCCCGGGAATGCCCATGTTGGTCCTCTTGTGCTGGCTTCCCTGACTTTCCGAAAAGGAGCGGTGGATAACGCTGCTGCTGTGAACTGCCTGCTGTACTTAGAACTTTCCCTTCGCCTGTTTCAACAGAGGTGAAAAATGGTGAATGAAATAGCCTTTATGTTTAACTTAATGCTGTTTTTAAGTAATAGGACTTGTGAAGTCGGTAATAAAAGGTGACATGGATCATGTCACCATTTCCTGAATGATATATGCATTAAGATGAGAAGTCTTAAGTGCTCAAAGTGTGTCATTATATGCATATCTTCCCTGTCCACTTATTTTGTTCTCACAGAACAAGTACAGTAAATGTAGAGCAAAGCAAATGTGCTTTGTGTTCATACTCAGGTCTCAGGGATCCAAAGGTAATACTGGCTTAGAAAAAGATTGTGCAATGCATTGTTTTCTCCTTCCTGTAGGATTTCCTTAATACTCCAGAGTCACAGAACAGGTTGTGGTGTTTAGTCACCTTGCACATCAGTAGTTCTGTCTTTTAAACACCATCATTGATTTTTCTCATCCTGGCATGAGAAGATCTAGCATCCCCCCCTGCTCTGTTGCAATGTGAACACAGGCAGCAGTGATGAAGGAAGGCTTAGGGCGTCAAAACTGTCAGCAGAGTCTCAAACAGCTTGCTTCACGGTCTTGGGCGGTGGGAGGGAGTTGTATTCATTTTGCTGAGGGAGATGCTTAGAATTTTTTGCAAATATTTTGTTATTTGCTGTTTATTGTTGTCTTTCATCTTAACAAATATATCAATTTAATACCTGAGTTTCCACAGGACTCTCTTAAAATAACATGGTAAAATTCACATAATAGCAGTCCTGCTTCACAGTTAGAGTTCACAAAATGTGAGGTTTTTGCTGTTATTTTTTTATGCTGGGAATGTGTCAATGGTGGACTCCTTACACAAGATTCAAAAGGAAGTCATAAGAATGAACTAGAAAGCAGCTTCTACAGCTCAGAGGTGTGCTTAAGAACACACTTTCCATGTAAAGTTCTGATCCTTGCATGGAAATCAGTGGCAGTAGTAGAAGCACTACTGGTTTCAGATGGACAAAGCCTTGGTCAAACACAAGTTAAAGGAAAAGAGCTTTCTTAAAAGTCGTCTTGTTTGTTTGTTAATTCTGTGAGCATTCCTATTGAAACCACTTCAGGACAGCTTGTCTTGTTAAGACACAGGATCTACAGAAAGACAACCATAAAGATCTAATGCTTCCTGATGTTTCTGAAAAATTTCATGGTGCCTTACATTGAGGGGCAAAAAAGAAACTATTTTTTCCTTCTTTTTCCATAGGCAGGTTGTTAAAAGTACTGGGGGTGAGTGGAGAGAGAGATTAATTGCTTAGAAGTGAGCCACCAAAAAAAATATAATTTATTTTTTAAAATCCTAAATCTGTTTCAAATTTGTTGGACAGAAGAGGCTTATGCAGTTAACTCAGACTTACCTTTAAGGAATTTGCCCGCTGTTGTTTAAGCATACTTAATATGATAACCCACCTTGTGTTCAGGTATGCATGGAGTCAGAGGAATTAAAGGGATTCTTCATCCTCCACTTTTAAATATAAGTGACTTGTTACTGATAGCTCCAATGCTTGGCTGTGCTTGGGTTATATGTAAAGTCATCTTTATCACAGCAGAAGGGGCAAATAGTGGGAAATTATCTGGTGTCAGAGTTGAGATGATGGCTCTGGAGCCCCTATTCCTACCTACAGTGTGGTGAGCACAGCAAAGAGCAAGACAAAGTGGTTTCCCTGTGCTCCACTGATTTCCCAGCTGTTCGAGGGCTGAAGTCCATTGCTAGCTCCAGATGCTCAAACTTACTGCGAGAGGGCTCTCCTAGACTGCAGGCTATCGAACTTGTGCAAAGAGCTCAAATTATTTTATGGATGGTTACCTTTGTGCACCCTTGGCACTACACATTCCTCACGCGCCGGCTAGGAGCGGGGTCTCTGACTTTCTTGTGTAAACAAAGCATTTGCTCTAACTGACAAGGATTGCTGGTGCAGCCATGAAAGGGAGTCAGGGAAATTCAACAAATTCTTTATTAAGATGTGATTTGTACCATGAAATTTTTTGACAACCTCTGTATTTAATTCTTAACTAAGTAAAGAGTACTCTTTTTCTTATAATCCTGCATTATGCCCACCAGCTTATTATGGCTACACTTATTTAAGCAATTACATTTGTTTAAACTTTCCTTGGGCCTCTCACTCTGCAGCTGTAAGTTGGTCATTCCTAGATTTAATATGACCCGCATCTGCAGGGAGCTCACCAAAAAGAATATGACAAATACATACATGGAATTTTATTGCCGGACTCAGTGCTAAGCTTTTAAGTTATGTATGAGCGTAAAATTCAGAAACTTGCATGAATTCCCTGCCCAATTTTACACTTCTACTTAAAGTGTATGGCGTATCACTTAAATGATGTGAATTGGAATTATTCAGCTTGGGGCTTCCCTCGCACTTCCTCCCACTTTGGATTTGCTGCTTCCTGGGCGCTCGCTAGTTAGCAGGACTCCTGACCCCACACGTGTGCTGGAGGGGATGGCTCGAGCTGCTCCCAGCCTTCTACTCAGTAGGTCTGAAGTGGTCTCCCAGCTCCTACTGGATGCTTGAACAAGCAGAGGGCTTAAGTGAAATCTGTCAGCTGAATCAAAATCTGTTCTTATTTAGGGACTAATCCAAAGCCTGTTAAATCAACAGAAAGATTCTAGTTGACTTCAATGAGCCCTTCTCAGTGCTGGCTATTCCTTGGTAACACATCTGAAATCGATGCAGTTGCATTGGCTTCTGTCAGTGAGGGGAAAGAAAAAGGATACAGAAGTCTTCAGGGCAAGAATTGTCCCCTGCTTGTATTTGTATGGCATCTAGCACATTGAGGTCCTGCTGTATAATTAATGCTCTTGAGTGCTTCAAGGACAGAATAATGATTTTAACTTCATGCAATTATTTTGTTCATGAACCTCCAATCATCTGGATGAAGAATTCCATTATTTAAAACAGATATCGCTGCTGTATGTACCTCACACCCATGCACCCTTTTGGCCTTTCAAACACTTCAAATCAAGCCATCTCAAGAAATAAGTTAAAAAAAAAAAAAGCTAAACTTTCTATGTCAGGACAAATATATATTTATATATATATATTTCATATTTCTCTCCTATTAGGCTCTGAAGAAATCTGTTTTGAATAAAAAGTGCTCACTTCGCAAATCATGTATAACTTAATGAGTGTAACTTATTAAATCCACTGCCCTGAGAAAAATCATTAAAACTTCTTTTTCTGTGATTGACTACTACCTTTTCATTATTTCTATATTTCTACCTTTAATTTCTCAATGTTAACTGAGATCTGAGCTATTTGTTACTAGTTACAGATTTTAGTGTAGTAGTTTGCATGTGAGAGATGGTGAATATTTTTAGTAAGAAATGGCCAAGAGTGCAAGGATTCTAATGCGTACATCCGAGCATGGCTTCCATTTTCAGAAGTGCCTAAAACAGCAAAGTAGACCTTGGTCTTGCAAAGGTTTATGCGCTGCTTTACTTAGTGTATTGTGAGTCCCCTTACTGGAATGAAGGGGCTCACAGTAAGGTTAATACCAACCCACCTCAGTCTTTGTAGCATTTGTGCCTGCATGACGACAGGGCACTTAGAAGGAAGCAGATAGTTCACACAAATGTGAATAATCCAACTGAAAATCGTTCTTGGAACTGTGCTTTATTAGTGTGTCATGTATGTCATGCATATGACAGGTAGAAGTCCTTTCTCAAAAAGTGCTAAAAGGAAAGCTCTGTAATTATACTTTCCATGAACATCTTCATTAAGGCTCTGAACTACAAATATTTTCCTTAAAAAGAAAGCTGATAAGTTTTGACTGGTTTAAATTATTAGATTTTTAATTAGATTTTATGTGCTCTGAATCCAGACACTTAAGTTTCATTTAGTGTATTCAGATATTCTTTCTAAAACATGCAGTACGATGTGAAAATGTTCTTGAATAGGAGCAACTTCCTGGTTCAGTATTTTGAAATGTGTGCAAACTTGCACATATTTTTCTAGATGAGAATATTTAAAACATTGGATTCAAACAATGTTTTTTTAATAGTATTTTTCTTCAATTTTTTTATCTATTTTGTGCAAAATGTATTCAAGCCCATAGGTATTGCATATTAACTTTTGATTTGGAACTAAAGCCAAAATGTTTAATGCATATAGATATATTTAATTTATTTCGCAGAAGCAAGAATAGACTGATCAATTCAATGTCTCAGCTGACTTACTACCTTTGGGTTTTCTGTCCCTTTGCGTTCCAGGATTTTAAAAGACAAAGATGACTGGCAGTACCAGTTCAAAAGTGGTAATACTGGAGCTTCCAGTGGAAAAGACATAATAAAAATATCTTGTTGCTGGTGTTTCTTAGGTTTAAATTATTTTACTGTTTGGTTTCAGTGCTTTGAAGGGATCATCTCTAAATCTTCCTAAAATTCACTTTTATGAATTCAATTATACATAGTTGGTAGCTAACTAACCTATATGGCTGTTATTTTCAGTCTTTTTTTTGTTCTTTTTGCCTTTTTCTCTCCTTTTTTTCTTACCCCTCACAAGAATGAAATGCATCCTACCTTATTCATTTTCAGAAAATCTTCTGTAGTTTATATATGTAATGATAGATGAAACGCTTTTGTTTAGTTGTGAATTGGTTATCCTAATTATTTTCCTGGGTTGGATCTTATTAGCAGTTCATATTCCCAACTTTGGCATAAAGTTCCATCTATGAGCAAGCCTTTATGAAAGAGAGGCTTTATTAATTTTTTTTAGATCTTTCATTCTCACTATTAATCTATAACTCAGCCTCAACTACAGATTTGCCCCTTTCTGTTTTGTTTTGCCTTCTGAATATGAATTTGGACTGGAATATATTTCATAGTCAGGACTTTCTAATCTGATAATTCATCAATGACATTCTGGGTTTGGTTTCAAGCCCTTCTCTGCTTTCTTGTAAACTAATCCTACAGTCCTAGGACCACCAGAGAGAATGTCATTTTAGCTAGAAGCCTCTACTGTCAGAATTCAGGTTTACTGTATGCCAATTAACCCTCCTTTAAGCTCTTCCAAATGGCTATCAATCTGCTTTGTTTAAAGGGAATAAGCTGTCCTTTTATTTTAGAACTAGTAAAGAATTTTACATCTTTCTAAAGCAATTTTCTGCATTCTTACCAACTTCATTGATGTGAATGTAAAGTACACAATAGGTCAAATTCTGACTTCAGTGGGAGTTGATGGGAGTGCAGTCTGTAAATTTGAAAGCAGAATTGACTCAGTCCTTGATTGCAAGTGTAGCAAAATATCTAATCTAAAGACAAATTATACAGAGATAATCAGAGAATACAGATCCCGAGTTTGCTTTTCATATTCTTTTCTGTGACTATCTTACACGAGCTCAGAGGATTTGCTTATGTTCTTGCTAGGGATGTAGAAATGTATTTTTTTCCTTGTGTTTATTCACATATAAACATTTTACATGCTTCCTTAGAGA
>JAVCKT010038422.1:0-19771 GCA_032273925.1 Rhynchotus rufescens
TATCAACATATATTGGGCATATCAACATATATTGGGCATATCAACATATATTGGGCATATCAACATATATTGGGCATCTTGCATGTAACATATGTACATTGCACTTTATAGATACTTATATATATTAAATACGTAACGAGCTATATCAAAATGCATTTCTTATAATATCATATGCTTATTGAATATTTTATATACCAAGATAAAAATACTGGCAGTTTTGCATATGCAGTTTAAATTGCATATGCAGTTTGAAAGTCCTGGTGTTTGCACCTGGCAGAATTACCTGTAATCGAGGAGAAATAAAGGTGAGGCAGGGGCTGAGCGGCAGCCCCGCCGCATGGGAACGGGCTCCGGTGAGCCGCTGGGAAGAGCCCGGTGCTGGGGAGGCATCGGGCACCGTTCCACACTGCAGAGACGGGAGCTCCGGCTGCTCAAGGCACCTGGAGCTCCCTGGATTTATTGATCCCCTGCGGTGCTGCTGTCCGCTTGCAGAACTTGGGGGACCTGGACAGATTTCCTGCATGCCCCAGGTGGAAATCCATAGCATTTGTGCATTCGTATTGCCTTTTTATCCAGGAACAAAGCTAAACATTTGCAGGACTTTACAGAATCAGAAACAGGCAAAGTGATCAAGTGATTTGTCCAAAATTGCTAGCAGGTGAGCAGCCGGGTGATGGGTAGAGCCGAGGATCCCAACTCTCCTGCTCTGCTCTAATCAGAGCCGATAGCTCTCGCCTGCAAGCAGGAGAGATGCACAGTGCCCAGGAATGTTGCTTCCAGCTACAATGCCAGGAATCCTGGTATCGATCCGTAAATCCCAGGTCTTTATGTCTCAAGTCCAAGCAAGATCCCGCTTTCCCTGGGGACCACCGTGCTGGCAGAGAACAAGCAAATCAGGCTCCCAATTTGTATAGCTGGAGGCAGCCTCGTCTCGGGGGAGAGATTTCCGCGTTTTCCTGTCTCTGCTTGACAGAGCTTGCGCTTGTCAGCCCCAGGAGCGCTGTACAGGAGCTGTCCCTTCGCAGAGGCCACTTCATACAGACGGATCGTGAGCCGTTACGGATACCTGAAGCTGCTTGCTGAGCTGCCCGTTTCTTCTGAATTGCAGCAATTGGCTGTTTAACCTGGAACCCAGGCAGCAAATTATTAACTATAGATTGTTAAAGCTAAGAGGCTATGTCCAGAAAACATGCAAAGACAAAAATCATTTTGAGAGTTACACATTAATAAGAAAAAAGTCATTCGTGGGGGTATGGGTTACATGAGGAAAACCTGCTCATGTCCTTAAACTTTAGTATATTTGAGGGTAAGTATTCTGCCAGGGTTTACCAGAAGAGTACATTTTACTCACAAGTATCCTTTAAAAGAAAACGTTTAGTAATTTATCTCAAATATCAGTGCATCTACAGCTTCTTCCACTCAGCACTACTGACTGAAGGGTTCTATTATACACAAGCAATCATGCCCTTTTATCTATTTCAGAGGTTGAGGATCATCTAAACTTTCAAAATAATAAGGGTCCAGACACACTCAGGGCCTGATTCAGCAAAATAAAGGACTTATTTGTTGTCTGTTCTCGGAATGTTGATTTTTTCCCCCTCTAGTTTTCTGCAGGTTTGAATGCAAGCTGATAGTATTTTTCGCTGAGTCAGACTTGGCAAGTACATGAAATTAGATCTGGATGGATATGAACCTTGGCCATGAAATGATACATTAAAAAATATAATGAGAAGAATGAAGAAAGATCTGAGTTTAACTGCAGTTGGTGGGAATTTACCTAGCAGCTTCAGCAGGGTGCTGATCTGAGGCTTCATTCCTTACTGCTCTGGATATCACTTTGGTAACAGTAGATATGACTCCCCAAAACCTCTATAGAGGGGGGCTACTTCTACATGCTATGAATTCCTGTCTAATTCATGCCCAATATATGCCATGATCCATAACAATGCAGTTCATTTGAACTTTGCAGATG
This sequence comes from Rhynchotus rufescens, assembly GCA_032273925.1. Taxonomy (NCBI): domain Eukaryota; kingdom Metazoa; phylum Chordata; class Aves; order Tinamiformes; family Tinamidae; genus Rhynchotus; species Rhynchotus rufescens. Next base: position 1,973 of record JAVCKT010038422.1, read on the forward strand.
AGCTTGATCCTTCTACTCTCAAAAATCCTACATAAAATATCTCCTCTGAACCCCCTTAACTAAACCCATTGATGTCACTAGATTACAGCAGTGCTTTGCTTTTCCTGGTGTGTGACAGCACTGAAGAACTGGGTGGAAAACATGGTTATTTCCAGCAACTGCACTAGGACTGCAATTGCTGGCCTTGATGTGCAGATGAATTCTAGGGGTTACACGGAGGTTCATACGGACAGATGAAAATGAATCATAATCCCTTAGGACATCTTTTCTCCAAAATAAAAGTGCCCAGTTGGATAAATTATCACAGTTCAGCTGATGTAAATATCTAGCTAATACTCATTTGCTCATTTAATGAAATCCAGAAACAATTTTCAGTCTCATAATTAGCCCGGATTCCGAGCTGATAGGATCACAAGACCAGAGAGTAGAAGTAAAACAGCAGTAACTCGCTTCTGAAGTGCAGAGCTGGGCTGGCTCTGGAGCTTGGAGCCAGATCCCAGGTGCTCCTGACCCTGGAGAGCTGCTGGAAGAAGCTCCAGGGGTTCAAAGCTGAACCCCAGACTGTGGCTGCAGCTGCCAAAGCGTTTTCCAGCTTTGGACCTCAGCAAAGCCAACCTCATCTTGGAGCACGGCAAGGGCAAGGAGGTGGGAATGGGGTTCCTGCTTGGAAAAGCAGGAGAGCCTGGACCTCCCTCCCCTCTGTTTTACAAACCACAGGATTACTTCCACATTACCTAGTCCTGCTTTCCGCCAGGAGATAGCCAGGCCTTTCCTGCACTAGGTCAGCAGCATCTGAGGAGCGGGGACAGAAGAACCACAACCTTCCCAAGAGGCCTTTTCCCAAGGCCGAGCAGGAGAAGGGAGGCTCCAGGATGGCCTTAATAAGGACATCAGTGGTGAGTGGCCTCAGCTGCAGCAGCGCAGGAGCTGCGTGTTTGCAATCACTGCAGCCATCACTGCAGCAATCACTGCAGCCTTCCCGGGAGCAGCGGCAGCCTCCAGGTCCCCAGGACCGTGCAAGGACCGTGAGCAGCCCCGGGCAGGGCGGGCTTGGTGACGATGCCCGAGCAAAGGAGCTCGACCCAGTGCAGAGCCGTGTTCGGGTCCCGGCTCCCTGCCCGCACAGACACCAGGATCTTCCCCTTCCGAGTTCATGCCTTGGAAGGAATCCTGCTCGTTATCTGCAGGTCCTGGCGCACAGGAGCCCTGATCCGTAGCTCCAAATTCCTCCTCCCGCCCAGGCGACCTGCGCCGGGGCAGCCTCCTCCTTGCAGCACAGGCTGCTCCGAGCAGCACGGAGAGGAGTTTGTGCACACAGCACCGGCTCCAGGGCCGGCCCCGGATCCCATCCCACATTGCCCGTGTCCAGGGTTCACACCACTGATGTTTATGGCCACAGACATCTTCAAAGCTCCCTCTGCCAGGGCGCAGGGTGACAATGGTGACAATAAACCTCCCGCTTGCTATTTTGGGACCCAATAAAACATTTGCCCTGGGCAACCGGGTCCCTGCAGGGCTGCACTTTGTCCCCAGGCTGCGGGACGGTGCGGGGCCCTCGGGCCGCCCTGGCCCCGGTAACGCGGCCGCTTCCTGCCTTCCTGAGCGGGGCGGCAGGAGGTGGCGCCGGCAGCAGCGACAGGATTTCCTCGGCAAATCCAACTTGCAGCAGGTCGGGGAATGGAGCTGCAGCAGCGAAGGGCCCTGCAAACGGGCTCTGCAAACAGGGCCTGCAAACAGGCTCTGCAAACAGGCCCTGCAAATGGGTGCTGCAAATTCGCCCTGCAAACGGGCACTGCAAACGTGGCAGTGCCGGCTGGGAGCCGGGGGCTCTGCTGCCCCGTGGGGTCCGGAGCCGCACGGCTCCCGGGCTGCACATCCCTGGGCTCCAGCCTTGGGAATTGGCTCTGTTTCCCTGGTGCCTCCCAGTGAAGGAGAGCCGGGCACCTCTCTGTCCTCCCGGCCACCTTCCCCTTTGCTTCTGTGCACGGGAAGTTGCTGCTGGAATATGTTGGGAAGTGCAATGCAGCTCCTCTTCCCTAGGGACTGCAGCCATTCCCAAGCCCTGGGCAACATTCCCGGCATGCGCATTGCCAGGAGGAGCCTCTGCTCCTACCTGCGGCGGGATTAGGGCAGCCCCGGCACCAAAGATGGAGCAAATCCCTTTAAGCGGCTGGGGCCGCCCTGGGCTCACCCGGACAGAAACAGCAGCTCTATAAATAAGGGCGATTAGTGGACGAGGGGTGACGCGTCTCTCAGACACGTTGAAGGGAGCTCCCTGTCCCTGGCACTCGCTCGTGCTGGGAGGCTTGGAGGGAATGTGGCGGGAGAGAAGCTGGAGCGGGTTATGGTTAGGGTTAGGTTTAGGATTAGCTCTTTCCCTCCCTGTAGGATATTGGACACCCTGGCACCGTCCTGCACGATCTGGGTCTATAGGCTCTGCTTTCCCCTGCACGGAGGTGTTTGCCCTGCAGCTGGGCCAGGAGACGCCCCCGGAGACCTTTCCGTCACAGCACCAGGACGGAGCAGAGGAAGGACACGATGTGGGGATGTGAGGAAAGAGATGCTGGAGGGGGAAAGCACATTTCGGGAAGCACGCTTGCATGCACTTAATGCAAAGGGAAGTAGGCAGTGGGGAATGGGGAAAGAGCCGGGCAGGAGAGAGGAGGATGAGAGCACAGACGGTGTGGGACGACGCGGCCGGAGGCTGCGAGGAGGCAGCTCTTCACTGCAAACAAGTGTCTGACACCCTGCGTGAACAAACACGACCGTAGCTGATGTCAAGGCACGTGATAAGATCAGCGATAAGATCAGAATCAGCAGGATTTTACTTATTTATTTATTAGTGCATCTGCGTGTCACGCCTTTTGCAGAATCGTCCCTGCTCCGCTCCGCCCCCGGCACGCAGGGAGCCGAGGCCGGGGAGGGAACGTTCCCTTCCTGATGCTTATCGCCAGGATGTAGGAGGATCCTCGGGGAATAGCTGCGAGCGGCTGCTGGAGCCTTCCCAGGACTGGGCGAGCCGAGAGCAGCCCTTGCAGCGCCAGCCCAGAGGCGTTGGACCCGTTGCGCGTGGCGGTCCCGCTGCGTCTCCGTGCCGGTCCTTGCAGCGCCAGCCCAGGGGCGTTGGACCCCGCTGTCCCCGGTTTCCCCGCTCTGGTCCACGCGGTGCTGGCAGGGCCGGCAGGCACCAGAACCGCCCCGCTGAGCCCTGCAGCCCCTGCAGATGCACAAACTGCAGCTCCGGGGATGCTCCACCGCGCTAGCGGAGCAGAAGCCCCTGCCCCGTGCGCTGCTCTGCGCTGGGGCATTTATGGGCCTCGCGAGCCGTAAACGCCCCCAGCTCCTGCTCCGGAGGCATCGGGACACGTGGAGCCTCTGCCGCCGGAGCGTGTTGTATTCGCAGCAGGAAACAGATGCTGCCTGTGGGAGGAAGCGTCGGAAGGACGCAGGGAGCACGCGGGGCCGGGATGCTCCGAAACACCCAGGCCAGCCCTGCCGGGGAAGCTGCAGCCGCAGGGACCCCGGCCAAGGGGCTGCCGCTGCTTCCCGGTCCCTGAGGCCGGAGCTGCCGGAGCATCCGCCGCGACGGCTCTGCCACCTCCTGGCCGCCGGCCCTGCTGCTTGGCCCCCGTTGGCTTTCACTGCGCTGTTCCAGGGCAAAGAAAAACAAAGCACAACAAAAAAGAGGCCTGAAGTAAAAGCAATAAATGCAGTTCCTGCTTAACCAGCCCCCTTCACCCTGACGTTGCCCAGAGGCTGAAAGACCTCAGGTAGGATAATCCATTGCCTGGCCCCAAAGCAGGAGAGAGGAGGGGAAATCTGAAGACACTGAAGGCAAAAGGATGTGGAGAGAGAAATCCCGTCCTCTGCCAGGGTTACAGAGCTGCTGCCTCGCACCCAAATGCCTCCATTTACCACCGCATCTCGGGGAGTTTGAATATTTTTAAGGCAGACGAATTTAGCCAGCTCTTCTCAGAGCAGAACGTGAAGGACTCTCGTTTCTTCCTGGCCCTGCCTGCTCCCGGGGCCAATTTCACTTCCCCGTGCCAAGTTTAGCCAGCAAGCTCGGTGCAAGAGCCGGAGGAGGCAGCGTTTGGGACCATGAGTGTTTTAGCAGGCTGCAAAGGGGGCTCCCAGGCTGACACGAGCTCCCATCCGTGTCTCTTGTCCCCATGTTCTCCGGAATGGGAGCGGGTCCTGCCCTGGCGGTGGGGACAGGGTGCCCTGGGGCGCAGCAGCAGCAGCAGCAGCAGCGCTGCAGGGAGCAGCTCCTGGCACGAGAGCCAGCGACCGCAGTCTGCACAGCCCGAGCGCCCCGGCACGCTCCTCCGCGCGCAGAGCTCCGGCTTGCTCCTCCAGCGAAAAGGTGTTGGAGGACCAGGCACCCTCAGGATGGGAAAAACACCCTGCTCTCCAAACCCTGCTGTTCGCACGGGGTGTTGTACTGATTTATAACATAACAAGGGCACCCACTGGTGAAGGAAAAGCCACAGGCGCTGCTGCAATACTGTTCTGAGGGCATGAGGAAGAGTCTGAGGAAGGAGATTCTCAGCTGCTCCAGGGTCTGCTTGGAAAAATACACCCCAAGTTCGAACAGAGCTCAACATGCTGCTAATGCCCCTTAAAACATTGCAGTTCCTGCAGTGTCTGCAGAATGATTATCTCCATTGATAAGCAGCAGCTTTGCATAGTCAACTATGATTACAATTTTTTCTAAGACTATGACTAGGAAGAGGAAGTGCTAAAAATACTTGTTGCAGGTTTTTGGTAAGCAGGTTTGGGGTGGCTTTTCTCCTGTGCCCCACTATAGTTTTCTAAAGCGCTGGAGTGGTGCTCCGGGCTGCAGGGCTGCTCTGAGCAAAGGAGGGAGGTGCGGGTGGCAAGATGGGCATTTTGTGGACACGGAGAGAGTTGCAGCTCTGGAGAAAGGGAAGAGGTCGCTCGCTGCGGGAGCCCTGAGGATGTGAAATTCTGGAGAAGGTCGGCGCTGGGAAGAGGCACCGCAGCCACCAGGGTTAGTCAGCGCAGGCGGCCCCCTGCTCGCCGCGGCGCCGCGAGCTCCGCAGCCTCCTCGCCATGCCCAACGGCAGCCTGGCGCTGAGCGGCCTCGACGGCATCTACATCAGCACCGAGGCCCTGATCGCTCTGCTCGCCGTTCTGGGCAACGTGCTGGTGATCTGGGTGGTGAAGCTGAACCCGGCCCTGCGCAACACCACGCTCTACTTCATCAGCTCCCTGGCGCTGGCCGACATCGCCGTGGGCGTCCTCGTCGTGCCCCTGGCCATCGCCGTGAGCCTGGGGGTCAGCGTCCCCTTCCACGCCTGCCTCTTCATGTGCTGCCTCATGGTGACGTTCTGCTACGCGTCCGTCCTGTCGCTCCTGGCCATCGCGGTCGACCGGTACCTGCGAGTGAAGCTGCCCATCAGGTGAGACGCGGTCCCTACGGGTCCCCCAGCCTCTCCTCAACCTTCCCCTGGTCTGCGGGCTCTTCCCCAGCACGTGCAGCTGAGCAGCAGCGAAACACGGGGCTGTGAAAGGCCCCGGGGCCGAGCCCTGCAGAGCGGGGACCGCGCGCCCCGACCTGCCCGCGCTCAGCACGCGGCCACAGCTCCCTTGGGTGCAGCGGCCACGGCCCTTTCTGACCAGCATTTGGCCACAGGATGTGTCTGTGGTCAAGCAGCTTCAATCCTCCGGCTTCTGGCTCCTCGTGCGATGCACGCTCGGAGCGGTAAAGACTTCTTGGAGTTTCGGTTAGTCATTTAGTTATGATTTATATTTGCCTCGGCTAAAAATAGAGGAGTAAGAAAACCTTACTAAGGGCTAATAAAAAAGATGCAAATGGCTTTTTGTGTTTGAAAGGAAAAGTGAATGTGAGGTAGAAACCCAGAGCATAACCTTGACCATGAAAGAGGTTATACGTTTATAATGTGGAAACAACCTATAGATTGGAGAGTGAAAAAATATCATGGCCATACAAGCAGTGTAAGTAAAGTGTAAATGATAAAGTGCATCCAAGGAAGTTGAGAAATAGCAGAGATCTGCTGGAAATACAACTACTACTCAGTTAAGAGCCACAGTGCGATCATAATGAAACAAGAAACAAAATAGCTGAAAATAGACAAGATTACAAGTAAAAAGAGGAGTTAAGCATAGTTCAATTTAAACAGATTCTGCTAAGTGACCATTGTGAAAAGCCATTGTGGCTCATCTTAAGATTCTTTTTCCCAAGGAGGGGGAGTTAATGCTCCCTTGTGTCCCAGGGAACCTGCAGTATTGACCATGTGAGTTCTTGAAACCACCCGCAACTCTTCCAAATGCTTCCGCTTAACGTGGCCTGGGTTTTCTTCCTCAACAGATATAAAATAATCTCTACAGAAAGAAGAATTTGGTTGGCACTGGGGTTGTGCTGGTCTGTGTCTCTGCTGGCAGGGTTGATCCCCATGTTTGGGTGGAACAACAGAAGACTCGGCAACCCGGACCTGCTCAAGTGTCGGTTTGTCTCCGTGATGAAGATGGATTACATGGTTTATTTTGGCTTCTTCGCAGGGACTCTCGTCCCTCTGGCCATCATGTGCGCTCTGTATGCTGAAATCTTTTATATGATTCGGACAAAGCTCAGCCAAGGTTCAAACAGCGCGAGAGCGGCAGGGACGTTTTATGGGCGGGAGTTCAGGACAGCCAAATCTCTAGCTCTCGTTCTCTTCCTATTTGCAATATCCTGGTTGCCCCTGTGCATCATAAACTGCGTTTCCTACTTCTACCCCAACTGGCCGATCCCCCAGCACTGGATGTACTTGGGAATTCTCTTGTCCCATGCCAATTCTGCCATGAACCCTATTCTCTATGCTTGCAGGATAAAGAAGTTCAAAAACTCGTACCTTCTAATTTTAAAAAGTCATATGTTGTGCAGAAAAACAGAGCCAGCTGTTCTTACAGAGCAAGCTACGGACTAGCAGCTACAAGTCAAGACCGAACGCTGAACTGTCAGTGTTACCAGACTGTTGCTGAAAAGCTTTGCTGCACAACGAAGCTCGTGAGAAGATACACGTTCCGCTTCATGTACTGGCTCCTTTAGGCAAACTCCTCTCTGATAAGAGCAAGTTCCTCTTCCCCAGCCCGACGCACATTCCACGTGAAGCCTAAAAGGATCATTTATGATGTCCTGCACAACTACACCCCAAATAACTCTGCTCAGTGCTTGCAGCAAACCCAGATCTTCCAGGCAAGTGTCTTCCTTTCCCAGGACCTTCCCTGGCTTCTCTTGGGCTCGAGTGCTCCTCGGTAGGCAGGCGATGCTGAGCACTGATATCAAGGCGGAGATTTTTTGCTCCTACTTCCTACCTCAGACCTGTTTGGCTGGTAAAACCAACGCTTGTTCCTTTCTAATTGTAAGTAGAGAGCGAGCAGTATTAGTTAGGGACTCGGTTTGTGTTTGGGGCCAGCTGCAGCCCCTGTGCATCGCGCGGGCAGCCCGGCCGGAGCCCGGAGCCGCCCCGGGAACACGCGGCCGCTGCCACTAACCCGGCGCACGCAGAAGAGGGAAGTCGGCCGGGGACGGCGATCGGGTCTGCCGTGAAAGATAACGCCGGCTCTGGCTTCCTCTGCGCTCCTCACGCCGGGGTGCGGCCAAGTATCACCCACCCATCAGTGACTTATTTTCCTCGTTTGTCACTTAGGGCTACCCACGGCAGGGATTCGTCCTGCACAACGTATTCCTGCACTTACCCTATAAGCAGGATCTGCTTTCCCGACACCCGAATCAAGCATCGTTTGCTGCAAGTGAAGGTCATCTGCTCTCAGCCAAACCTTTGCAAACCTGGTGAAAAGCTTCTCTTTTTGCAACCACCTGTTACAAAACAGACTACTCTGAACTGTATCTGAAAGTGGGTCTTCCATGTGTATTTATACACATAATGTATATACATGTATATGTATGTTTATCTTTTTATTAAATCATTTAAAAAGTGAGAAGATAGCAATATCTTTTTTAAAAAAACTACTCCTTTCAAGAATCAAAACAGCAGCCTGAGTGAGACACCTCTATTGCTTTAGAAGTCAGAAGATCCTGCTTAGAAATGCCAGCAAGGATCACACGGCAGCTTGCAGCATCTGCCTTTAGGGAAGATGGGCCAAGCTGAAAAGAGGTGATTCAAGGCAAGGATTTTTAACTGCATTTTTAAATAATAAAAGTAGTCAAGAAAAGCAGGAGAGCAGGGTAATCCTGCTTTATTTGGCTCAGAAAACAGAAGTGTAGTCTTCTGCTCTTTTACATAAGATCAGACATCTCAACTTTCCATTTGATGTAATCTTTGCCACAGAGTAAAACTCTGCCCTGTTGCCCAGTTCAACTCTATTAACAAGCAGGCCAGTGAAGGAAGCCGCTGCGTAAGCGCACAGTTTTGCTCTGCAATCTCTCCTGATGAGTTCATGAAACTCCTTTCAGCAAAGAGGCGCTGCCTGAACGTGAGACAGGGCAGTACCCACCTGCCAGAGCTCCCGGAGATGCTCTGCGGACCCTCTGCCGAGGGGCTCCGGGCAGCCGGCGCAGCCTCCGAGGCGCCACGGCGCACGGCTCATCCCGGCTGCTGCTCTGAGCCCTTAATCCTGTCCCTGGAGCTGCCCATCTGCTCCCGGGCGGCGCTGGCGGGAGGATCTTCACAACCGAGCAGGGTCCGAGTGTCGCTTCTCGCGGTGAGGCTGGAGATGCCCTAGACACAAAGCCAAGAGGTGAGTGCTGAAGACGAGTGAAGCCCCACGCGAGGTGCCCTTGTGCACGCTGCACTGGGGAACACCAAAGGATCAAGGATGCTCCCGCGAGAGGGGACTGAAACGTGCTCAGTACCGGCCGAGCAAGACACAGGCCAACAGACGTGTCTGTGTCACCTCTAGTTTTGGTAAGAGCTTTGTTTAAACACTGCAACCAGATAATCTGTTCCAAATTGTCAGGACACCACTGTCCACACAAGCTGTGTCGCTCTCTGCTAACTGGTTGCTGGCAAAATGAAGCAATAAATGTAAACTGGGTGAAACAGAGCTGCCCACCTGCGAGTTTTTGCTGCCATCAAGTGGACATTTAGTCTTCGTTCTAAGAGAGCTTCTCTCAGGTCTGTTACCAAATACAGACTGCTGTGGGAGCACACAGGAAGCTGCAAGACCCAAGACGTTTCTCATGCCGAAAACACTTCTCTGGAGGCAGTTACAGTAACACATCAACGGTAATCCAAACCATTTTCCAAGATCTCATGTTCTCAGGTGCCAGAAACAAGGAGGTATCAGAACCTGAGAGGGCTGAGGTGTCACAGCATGGAGCTGTTGCAGCTCTTCCAGGTGCGTTGCATGACGCACAGAGCACTGTGCTCCTCAGGCTCTGCACGAGTCAGGCACAAATCAACGTGCAAAGAGGCCACGCTCCTCTACAGCTGCAAAGACCGAATGACCACAGGTAACTTCTTCCCTATCCTCTGAAAAGAAGGCGATTTAAAACTTCCAAAATACTTAGAGTGATACAAACCATCATTTCCACAAGTTTTGACTATCACAATATGATCATGCATTTCAGCATGTAATGACGCAAGAAAGGCGACCAAGTTGGGAAATTTCTTCTTGTGACCCACTCAGGAAACAAATTTGCATGAAGAGATTTTATTATCATCACTTCACTGAGCAGAAAGGTTAAACAGAGCACAGGGCACTTGGCAATCAAAAAAAGCAAGAAAATTCACCTGTAGCCAGTAACCAAACAGAGAAACATATGTACAAATGTACATAGGCACAAACGTACATATGCAGAGAAGTACAAACAGGAAAAAAAAAGGAAACAACAAAAGTGTATTGCAAGAACTCTCAGACATTTCTATAGGTGAAGTAATCTGTAAAAATCAAATGATTTGTCCACAAGTGTTGGGGAGCAGCTGGAAGGGAAGGCCTTAACTCTCCCTCCTAACTGCAAAGCTGATGTTACCTACTGCAACGTTGGCAGCATTCCTTAAAGCACGACATGATTTGATACAACTCCAAGAGTATGGCACGTGCAGAGTGTGAAGGCGTCCCCGTTTCACCAGAAGCTGTGCACATCATCGTACAGTGCCTGGGGCCAGGGATTGCTGGAGGACCAGAGTGGCATAGGTAACCTCACCCTGGGGCTGCAGAGAAGATGCAAGGTTAGAGAATGCATCAATATTACATTTCAGCATGAATTTCCCACCTCTAATTTTGTTTTCAGTGTTAAGACACCCTACATGGTCACAGCCTGTCCTTGAGCATGAGAAACCAAGTCAATGCTGTGCTGGATCAGACAAAATGTTAGGCTAGTCCAGGATCCTGCAAAACACTAAGTACTAAGGGCTTCTAAAGAATCAATTTAATTAAGAAAAAAACAAAAAAACCCTCTCCCCAACCCTAATTAATGGTTTGGTGTAGCCCTGGAATATGTGGGGAATGTGGCATTCGAGCCCCTTAACACAATAAGAACAGCTGTCCTTCATTCTGGCCACTTCCTCAGGCAACGCTCAGACCGCTACAAACTCAGGCTGAAGCCCAAGATGCAAAAGTTGCATTTTCTGCATTGAAGGGTCAACAGTCACAAGACCTGCTGACTAATATTCAGGTCTGTCTGCAAGAGCAAGCCTCCTTTCTCACCTCCAAGTTAATATTTATCATTTACCCCCCAAAAACGAAATCTCTGCATAAAGTATCAGAAGAAAGGGAACAGTTCTGACATTTACCTGGCTGTTTCCAACAAATGTCTCACAGGCCTCCTGACGGTGAGCTTGCTCCTGGAAGTTTTCTTGAGGTCTCTTATGCCCTAGGAAGGAGACACAGCAATACCCACCTCAGCCTTTTACTTGGGTGTTTGGACAGACAAGAAGGAATAGAGAAGGAATAGAGGAGGTCACTGTCAGCCAGGGGGAGAAAGCAAGTAGCTTATCCCCATCGGGGAGCTTCTTTCTATGGCTTCTGTCTGGTATTTACTGACAAGATAGCAAATCTTTAGTCAACACAACCCATCCCTGCAAGAGGTGTCATCTCAAGGCCAAACAGAACATCTGCTGCCTGTCCGAACTTCTGACTGGGATGTTCTGGATGGGATGGGACCCAGATGGGACTGGGATGTTCTGGATGCAGAGCTAGGGAGCAATTAGTACCCAGTGGGTTAGTCTGTCCTGGAAATAAGACAAATACGGACAAAAGATCTCCCACACTGGCACTACAGTTAGTTCCTCTGAGTAAACAGACCCCTATGAATCTTTGACCTTCGAACCCAATTATTGGGGACAATACAAGAAATTACCACTGAGAACCATCATCAAAACTGTAATCATCTACTGAAGCAGTCACAAGCCAGAGTGTACTTATAAAGGTATAAATAGCACATCAGTTATTTTAAAAGAAACAAGAACTGTATGACAAATCCACCCTGCTTCAAGATTCAGCAGGAAGAAGACAGAAACTCAGCATTATGCCTAAATGATGCATAAAATGTGTAGCACCATCTCTTTTTTTTTTGCTACAAGTTTGAATAAACCATTGCCTTGAAACCATTGCTTTGCCTCTGATATTCCCTCTATCGTCTCACTTACTTTTTCTGATGAGGTAGACAACTGCAAAAAAGAGAGCACTTGACAGGATGCCAGAGATATAGGCTAGCAACATGTAGATTATCTCAGGGCTGCTAATACACAGAAAAGTGTGTCAGAGTCACCATTACTTTAAAAAAAAAAAAAAAGGCTAAACAAACTAATTTTCATATCCATCAAACATTAGGGAACATAATATATCATTTATCCCAATGTACATTAGACAAGAAAGTGTTTGTCTTTGTGAAGTATCAATGTGAATTAAGCATCTAGTGCATAGAGCAGGAAATACTAAGCAATTTTTAAAAACCTGACACACAACACACTGCCCTGAGAGCAGTCTGCAATCCCAAGACACGCTTACATTTAAAGTCAGGAAATAAAGGTGTAATATTTACTTATCTATAAAGCACAGGACATCTGAAGCTCGTGAGTCAGCAGGAGAGGTGTAGACAGCGCTATGTGCAGTGACAGTAGAGGTAGTGACAGTGGTATGCGCAGTGGCAGCAGCAGGAACAGGTTCTCGTGCAACAAGAAATGAATAGAAAATATAGTTTCTTAAAATGCATTAATTTATCCATTAATACTGCAAGTGACAAACTCTACATAGCCAGAGGTATATTCTTACTTAAGAATTAAGACATAAGATGCAAGTAAATGTTCGTACAAGTATAACAGCTTTCTATCAGAAAAATGAAAATTAACATACTAAGCTGAAAAAAAAGTACTGTTTAACAACAGCCTTGGAAAGTCATCAGTTATACTGCAGTTTCCCAAATTCATAGATCTATTGTTACTCCCCAGCACCCTTTTCTGAGTCAGGATAACGTCAACTTAGTAAAGACTGAATCTACACATACTCCTTGAAGAAGCAGATACCTGTATACGACTGTGAGGAGGAAGATCCCATTCTCTCCAAACACAGATGGATAAGCTACGGAGAGGAAAAAAAAAAAGAGATTACACACATAAATACACAGTATTTATAAAACAGTGCATACTGCAACAAGCTTGCTTTTCTCCACATTTTACAATAGAGCAAAACAAACAACACCTTCATGTAACCCATGGACTTTTTAATCATTTAATCATTTTAATCACCGTTTTTGGTATCTTAGCCCTCTTTCTCTCCCCATCCCCTTACTTTACAAGCTACGTGCAAGCCACACGCAAGTTTGCACAAAGCCCACTTAAATAGACCTGCTGTGGGAATCCAGGTTGAAGTCTTGTTCTTGTGTGTCTACCCACATATGCACTGTGCTCTCATGCACACGCTGCCAGATCTCAAAAGGAGGAAACATGCTAGATGCCAGAACAGGTAACTATGCAAAAGATTTCATAATCTGAAACAATTTTAACAAAAATTCTCTTTCTTAAGTTCCTCCCCTCCGAGTTTACATCTGCTTTTCCATCAACACAAGAAAGTATTTGGACATGCAACCTCACTGGAATTAAAGATATGGAACTGTTAAGTTTACTGTAAAATTACCCCCAATACTCCTCATATTAAGCCTGAGAGAATATTGAGCCTTTTAGAACTTGAGTTGCCTGAGTCAAGTGTACTGTGTTTGCCATAATAAAATAGCAATAAATGATATTTATCTTACCTTGCACCAGAAATGTTGCTCCCTATACAACTGTGGAAAACTTTTGAAGCTTTATCACCACAATAACCTCTTGCTTTGTGAAAAGAACTCCTGGGAAACTACTCAGAGCTCAAATATCATTCAAATATTGGGTTACACAAATGCGGAAGTTCTGCAACTTCAGTTTCCTTTTTTATTTTTTTCTTTTTTTAAAGAGGAAATATGAAAAGCCCTCTATTTTCAGGAACTGTTGCAACATATACGTAACAAAACATTAAGTGTACACTACTTTGCCTACTTATGTCATAAAAAAAGGATACTAAATGAATCACTTCCAAATGTGGGAGATTGGAGGTATTTCACTGCCTAGCTCTACAGGGACATGTATGTGAAATGTAGCACCATCCCTGAAGAAAAACAGTTTTCCAAATAAATAACGATGTCAGCCCAACAAGTATTATCATACTTGTCATTGATACTCATTCCTTGCTATGTATAATAATGAGCAAGCTCTTCCCAGAAAAAAAATCCTCAAGAGCAAGTTTATCCATCTCGTTGCTTTAACTTTTCCACTGGTGACTTCAAGTGAAGCATTCAGCTGGGTTTTGCTCTATTTTCTGTCCGCAACATCCTCTTTTCCACAGAAAAGGAAGGTATTTTCTTGAAGTTATATTACAGGTTTTTGTCTGTCTGTTTGAAAAAGCACCTTGATCATCTCCATATCTTGGATAGCTTACTAAGTGAATGGGAGCATTAACACACTAAAACACCTATAGTAACAATGGTTATAAGTGTAGGTCAATCATGGGTAACTAAAACCAGTCACTTTTACAGCTGCACAGTGAAAATGATCTTTCCATGACCAAACCAGGAACCATACAGACTGCACGTGCAGTGGTTTTAAGCCCCCACTTCTTTCTCTCACTACAGCAATTTATCTTGGAGACCAAGCTACCACAAGCGAAAAAGGAAACCAGCATACAAGTCAAGAGTAATAGACTTCTTTAATTAAGTATTAGAATCGTACAGTTTCCAACAATAAGCCATAGAAGACAAGTCTATGGAATCAGAAGTTACGGGGTTACGCTGTCACGTGTGCGCTCTTCGATAATGCTTTCAGGTCTAAGATGCACTTCGCGATACTCTCCTTTTGCTGCAGAAGAAAAGACAATCCCTTTAAGACAACACACTTGGCAAAAGATACTTAAGCAAAACATCCGCTATAATGAACTTCAGTTTTTCTCTTTGGACCCATTAAATGCAAAGATTAAAAGAGATATTATTATAACTCATGAACACAGAGAATCAAAATCAATCCAGACTGTGGCTTATATTAAAGTATCTGCAAGCAGTGCTGGGGACGTTTGTTTTCTTGTTCTCAGGTTTGTTCTTTACAGAAAGGAAGTCTATAGTCTACTTGTAAAATTCCCCGTCAGTTCAGTAGTCTAGGATATACAGGCAGCTTCCCTGATCTGTTGGCTATAAATCTTTCTTCAAGCTTAGCACTGTGGTGGAGTGCATTCAAACAACATGAATGCTTTGAGCTCGAGCCACCAGCAGCATAAGCACCTGGTAAACAATTACTGGACACATTAGCTTTTACTTAGCAGCAGAAACATATCTGAGCTCAACCTGGAAGTCATCAAGAGAGACTTCCAAGCCAGAAGCACTGTCCAGTAAGTGTTTTTACAGAGTAAAATGTAAAAAGAGATAAAAACACATGAAATACCTGTTGAGGTGTGATGCTCTGAACAACATTTTTCTCCACCCACTGAATCATGTGATCTTGTTCTTTCTGACGCTTCAAATGCTGCATAGCCACTTGATAGTCCAACCTCTTCTTTACTTCGTTGTACACTGTCAGCAGCCTTTCTCGGTAGTTAGCTTCGAGCAACATTGCGATGTTATTCTAACACAAAGGACAACACCAGCTGGTTAACATTAGGCAAAAGAAAAAGCAACCGAACACAGTTTCGTAACAGAAATCATTGCATTAGGTGGTAAAAACGGACAAGTCTGTGGCATACACACTGCAAATGTTTTGTTACTTGTTCTTAATCCAGGAAGACTATGTATAGTGAGGAGAACAATAAAAACCAACAGTAAGGCTAGAGAAGCCTACCCGCTTGGCATCGAAGAGAAAACTATGGCCCTCAGCTCTCCACTGCTCCTTCTTCTCCTCTTCAATTGCAGTCTCAAGACTTTTAATTGCATCGTTCTTCACAGCTAAAGCTGTGGCCATTTTCTCCTGGAAAATAAAAAAAAATATAACTTTTATAAACATATACGCACACTATATAATAAACGTAATGGAGATGAATAAATGTAATATGTAACATAACAGACACTTCAGAATGAATGCAAGATGCAAGGCAAACAAGCAAGCTGTGACTACTTCTCTAAATTCTCCATTACATTTTGAGAATTGTTTCTGCAAACTGAGTAGTGTCAGGTTTGAGGTCAAGAGTTGGCAAGACAGAAAAATTATGGTTCGTAATCAATTTTACTTTTTAAATTACTCCATTAAGTACTTGTGCTAACATAGACTCTTTTTCATTTCAAAGACCTACATAACAATATTGATAGAGAGCCTATAAAATCCTTATTTAAGCACTGTTCTGAAGATCTAAAGCATGACTGGGGTTGGACTAGATCATCTCTAAAGGTCCCTTCCAACCTTAAGGCTTCTATGACACTATGATTTTGAGCTCAGTATTTTTTAATACTTAGGCATATGCCTAAGGAGTTTAACATTCAAAGTTACTAGTATTAAGAGTTGCCAGCACAAAGTTAAATTGACATTGCTGTTCTCACCTCATTAAGTTTGTCAGCAAAAGCTGCTACAGCAGACCCATATTTTTTAACACCATAAATCAAGACTGTCAATATGCAAGCACCTGCAACAGTCTCATGGTTAATCACGTAGATTTCTTTAGAGAGTAAATAAAGCAGGAGTCCAGTTCCCAGCATATAAGGTCCTAAAGAAAGAAACGAAAGAGCATTAGGGGCATGTGGTCAAACACCTTATTATCATTCATGTCAAACACCAAAAAAAAGAGGTAGCTTCCAACAGCCAAGAGGAATGTCTCATTTACTGCAACAAACTGAACAGCAATGAGAGCACTGAACAGCAATGAGAACACTCTATATCAATGAGATGGAGAGGCAAATTACACTTTCAGTGGGATTTGCAGCTCCTCCTTAATCACCAGCAAGCAAAACTCTCTCCTTATAGACTTTTAGAGTCAGTAGAAAAAATAAACATACTTTTTTCAAGGATGTGTTATGCTTTTAACTTGTCTTTAAGGAACAAGGAAGAGTAAATGGGAAAAGTCCTGAGTGTCTCAAGAAACAATTTATCATGCAAAACCAGGCATTTAACAAAATAAAAGAACTGCTCCTCCTCCTATGGCAAATTAAGCATCTTGCCTTCTACACATCCAAGGTGCTCACCAAAGGGCCAACCTTTGCCCTAATATTCTAGCTATTTACCTTACCAGCTATTAGGTGTGAACACAATGATAAAATAAAAAAATCAAAAACCATGCAAACAGATGCATTCATTAACCTGTGACTCCTGTTTTGGGGTAAAGAAACTGGAAGAACTCCTCAGGGATCAAACCATAGCGTACTTGTCCTGGTTTCTCGGGCAGAGGTGGCAGAGGAGCCGCGCACTGCTGACTGCCATGAAGGGTTCTTTTGGCATGCAGTATGCTGCAAATGACGAGAGAGAGTCCATCAAATTCACTACCGAGAAAAACCAAGGCTGCTGTTGCTGTTGGTGCCGCTTGAGGGTGCTTCCCGTGACATGAAGGGGCCTTGGGGAAAGGGCTGGGCCTGGCCAAGGGAACAGTCCTGAATGCCTCAAGGAATCATTTATCCTGTAGAACCAGGTCGCAAGGGCTGCCTCCCGGCGTGGCTGCCGCAGCAGGTCCCCGGGAACGTGAGGGCTCCGCGGCGCGGGCCGGGCTCAGGGCCGGGGCTGCTCGCGGGGACGGTGCCCAGAAACTCACCCGGCCGTGACGGGAGGCGGCAGCTTCTTCAGCGCGGCCGGGGCTGCGGGGCGAGAGGGGCAGAGAGCGCGTCAGGCCCCTCGCCAACGGCCACCCTCACCAACAACCACCCTCACCAACCGCCACCCGCACCAACCGCCACCCACCCATCCCACCAGCCCCGCGCTGCTCACCGGCGCGCAGGACGAGGTGGGAGAGCATGATGATGATGAGGGTGGCGGCGGCGGCACCGGCTGTCCCCGACCCGCGCGTCCCGGTCACCCCGGCCCGCCCTCCCGCCGCTAAGATGGCGCCGCCGCAGCTCTCGCGAGAGGGGCGGGCCGGGCTCTCGCGAGAGCGGGCGCGGCGCGGGAGCACGTGGGGCCCGGCCCGGTCCCGCGCGCCAACATGGAGGAGCCGCCGCCGCCGCCGGTGTCGGTGTCGCCGCCGTCGGTGTCGCCGCTGTCGCCGCCCGCCGCCGAGGCGGAGGGCCCGTCCCGCGAGCCCGACGGCGGCCCCGGCGCGGGGCCCGAGTGGAACCCGCCGCCCAACGCGCCCGCCTGCATGGAGCCGCACCTGGAGCGCGCGCACTACCGCGCAGGTAGCGGGCGCGGCGCGCGCGGGGCGGGCGCGGGGCCGCGGCGC
>JAVCKT010038423.1:0-27831 GCA_032273925.1 Rhynchotus rufescens
TGATTTCAGATTACAGATCCTTTCTGAGTTTGTGCATGATGAAGAATATTGGTTGTTTTCCCCATCCAGGACCTATTCTGATAGAGAAAAACCTGCTACTAGCTAGTAAGGTCAGTGTGATTCCAGAGCAGCTTTCCATAGGAGCACAGCTTGTGTTTGTAACTTAACATATTGACTTCTGCCTGTTCCGACAGGGAATGAAACAAAGCTCTGGAGAAGATAAGGGGCAGGAGGAAGGCGTGAATGTCTGGCTGAAACAAAAGCACAAATTGCTGCAGTCGCATCCCCAACGAGGGTGAACCTGATGCTAGCGGAACTCAACCGGACCTGATCCTGAATTACCATATCTGCACGGAGCACAGAATCACAGGATGGTTGGGGTTGGAAGGGACCTCTAGAGAGCATCTAGTCCAAGCCCCTGCTCCAGCAGGGACACCCAGAGCACGGGGCACAGGGTGGCATCCAGGTGGGTTTTGATTCCTCCAGAGAAGGAGACTCCACAGCCTCCCTGGCCACCCTCACAGTGAAGAAGTTCTTCAGAATAAGAGGAACACTCCATGTGAGATGGGGAAAATGCCAAGCTGCTTTTCCGAAGCTTGCCACTGAACAGCCTTCCAGATTTGCCATAAGTCAGGCAATTGGGCTGGGACACGGTTTGCAGATGGATCAACAGCAGCCCATCTTCAGCTGGGCAGGTCTGAATGTGCATGGCAGATGGTGCACACGCTCTGCCATGGGTTTGCTGGATCAGAAAGGGTTGTGGGTTTTTTTTTTAATCTTCCATCAGTCTTTTGGCACCGTCGTTCTTGGCAGCAGTAGGTGGACGAGGAGTGACAGAGTATCTGGAAATAAGTTAGATTCCTTTGTTGGATTTTTATCAGAGTGGCTGTGAACTGAATTATATCTAATCCTCTTTCTCATATCTTTGGCAATGATGTGCTGCAATGCTAGGAGCTCATGCAGGAGAGAGACAACCAGGGGAAAAAAAAGGTGTATCTGCTCTTTGATGTCTCAGTTAATACAATGCAACCCTATTTTATGTCTCTTTTTCTGTGCAGAAACAAGAAAATAACTACTAGAGAAGTAAATCAGTGAAGATTACTACAGACCAATGTTTTGGATCTTGAACAGTGGATCCAAATTGTATTTCAAACATCAATACTGACTGTCTGACTGAAATTGTTAGGCATTTTCTTGAAGTTGGATGCAGAAAATGATACAGAGTTGGAAACAGCAGTGAAAAACACATTGTCCTCATATGAAGAGCAGAGAGTTTTTGTGTGTAAGAAAGTACCTTGACTTCTCTTGTGCCCGTGCAGTAGCTATAGCTGCTCTGGCTGTCCAAGGAAAGCGTCTGTCTGTTTTCTCCTTGAGGGACTGGGCTCTGATCTGTGTGCCCAATACACTGGTAATCCTTCCCCTTCAAATTCAGAGCATTTGAGTGCAGGACAGGAGAAAAGAGGAGAAAACCAAGGTAATGTTTGGCCATTGCCTTCATGATGGTGCTGATAGAGGTGGGACCTTGCACTTTACAGTGTCCCTCTGGGTCTTCAGGACCCTTTCACCATCCACTAGCACCTATAGAGCTGAGACCTGAGGATGCCAAAAGCTCAGTGCAGGAATCCTGTGGGTTTCTGGTGCTGTTGTGGGTCGCAGAAAAGCCCAAGAGAAAGAGATTGCAAGACAGCATCCAGTGCAATAGGATTATTTGTGAAGGGGATGGAAAGTGGGAGCAAAGACGAAATGGGAAAAAATGACTACAGCCTGAGCACAACCCAAACAGGCTTCAAACTGAATGCAGTGATGAATTTACAGCAAAAATTAGCACACCTTTTACCTCCTATTTGTTACTGCCAGCTTTCATCAAGTCAACATGTCTTTGCACACCGAGCCAAACAAACCGTGCCTGCTTTTTAAAGAAGTATAATTAAACACTTCAATGTTTGCAATTATTTTCTGCTCAGGGCGTTTCCTTGCTGCATGGTAATGACTCAGCATGTTTTTCTCTAGTTTAGTATAGCCCTTTTTCTTTAAGAAAGGCTTTAAGAAAATGAGAATTAGCACAGCTCTCTGTTGCTGGGAATTTTTTTTTGCCTTTTTTTTTTTTTTTTTTAAATCCATGGCTCAATGCCTTTCAAACTTTCTAAATGTAGGACAACTCAGGGTTGCACATCTGCCTCGCTGAGGGCAGATGGCAGCAGAGGAACAGCAAACACGTCCTTTTGCAAGAATCCCACTTCAGAACATAAGCTCCCTCCCTCTGCCAAAGGCTCGATGTTTTGATGGAAAAGTACAAAACTCAAAATCTTGGAAAGAAGTGGAACTGGCATGTTCAGAAGTATCGAAGGCTGTGGCTCAATCACTGCCTTTCTATTGCATGGTTTGATACCACATATCAATCTTTATTCTGACAGCTTTGGTCAGAAGGTAAGGTGCAAATCATCGTGGTCTGAATAGTTCAGACTCTCTATTCCACTTTTTGGTACCCAGCTACACAATTACACAGCCTGTTCCCATCTAGCTTGGTTGGATTCCTTCAAATGACTTCAGAGTCCTCCTTTTTCTCCAAACTTCTCAACATAATTGGTCAACTTGGCCACATTACCATTCTGCCCTGGTCAGAAAATCAAGTCTATGCATGTTGGCCCAAGCACGGAGAATCTTGTGGCTCCCAAGCGTTATGATGGGAGTCAACCATACATTTCTACTATTTTGCCTCTTCTTGTAAGAATGCTTAGTTTAATGTTCTCTTGAGGACTTAACAAAAGGCTTTTGAAAAACCAAATCAATTGCTTGGACTAATTTTATTCATGATTTGTTGATATTCTCCATGGATGTTGACAGAAGAAAGAGCTCTTCTTGTACAGCAGCCGCAGGGCTTGGCCCTCAAAGCAACTTCTGTCCGACCTTGTCTAGTCCTCACAGCTTTGGCCATGGGCTTTGGAGATGTCATTTTGGGAAGGGCCATTATTTAGCCAAACGATGTGTTGAGGCATAGGTGGCACAGCAGAAGTGCTGCTGTCACTGCTTTTGGTTCTGGAGGTTATTCTACTAAATCCCAGACTTCAAATTAGGCTTTGGATATACCCATCGAGAATAAAATCCCCAAATAGTTTCTATGGCTTGAAAAGAGGTGGCCATGACTTGTTTAGCTTCTGTGCATAAAGCAAAAGCAGAGTGATGTGAATGACTTCTTTTCATTTTTTTTTTTCCTGCAGTCTTGAGATTTGTAGCATTGAAATCAATGAGACCAAAACACTGGAATGATTTCTTAATTGCTCCTCCATCATCTTGCAGCTGAGACAATTGCACTTTCCTGTTGGCTTGGGTTTGATTTCTAGACCTAGCGAGCTCAACAGTCTCTTCCAGCCTAATTTCTTCCATGGTCACACGTTAGTAGCTCAATGATATGGATGTCTCCAGTGAAGTTAATGTGGTGGCAGTTGTTTCAGCAAGATGCACTTGGAGCGTGTGGGAGAGAGGACGTCGTTCCACAGATAATCTCTTTTAGTTGCCTTAAAGTTGGCAAATTCAGTAAGCAATTGCTTAAGCACTTCATTTGGATTTGCAGCCTATTTAGAGCAATAAAAATACCTCTTAAAATCCTTTTTTCCTCTTAGCTTTGCAATTAGGCCCCCATGCATGTAATTTTAAAAAAAGATGCAAGACTTGCCGAAAGCAATGTTGGCTTTGTGCTGTGGGATTCTTGAGTAGATAAAATGCTTGGAACCCTCTTGGTATGCATGGATAGCCAAACTGCAGAGCCAGGAAACCCCTGCCAAATAAATGTGCCAAACGCTTCATCCTGCCCAGAAAGATGCACCTTTTTTTCATCAAGAGATGACTATCTTGAGCAAACAGAGGCTGTGCTGTTTTCATCCTGTGAGGTCTAAATATTTATCCAGCTATGCAAGCAAGAAAGCAGCAATTACCCTTAATAGAGCCCTGCACTGCTGGGAATTCTTGACCACCGTATATTCCATGTATGGATGATTATCCTGGAGCAGACGTTGATTTATACGACCAAACTCACCAAGAACGTTCGTCGTTGTCTCCTGTCCAAAGCAAGTTCAAGTCCTTCTGGCTTGGATTCAGATTTGCAAGGGCTGGCTTGCAGGACGCAAAGGAGGAGGCACTAGCCAAAATTGCAGTCCTCTTTCAGCCCGTTCTCTCTACTGCTTCTTTACCCTTAAGTTGGCCTGCTTTGAAGGCAGTGTCTCCAACCAGGCAGAGTGACCACTCAATCTCACTGCCCATGGGCTGCCTTGGGCGCCGACAGAGCTTGCCTTGTGTGGAAGACTCTTCTCCTTGGACTTGTGCTCTCCCCCAAGGACCACGATGCTCAACCTGCTACATTCGTCCTCCTCGGCACATCTGTGGCTTTACTCAACATTTGCAGAGACTGAAATTCATCCCTCGATGGGTAGGGTGCCACCCTAGAGGCAATTTTATCTTAAATGACTTTATGTCATTGAGTTGGATGTGATATAATAAATTCTTAATTGCATTTGTAAGTATCAAAGAGTTCAGGACCACTCTTGTTGCCTGATTAATACACTGCTGAGAAATTCATTAAACTGGAAGGATTATCAATGAGCAATAGCATCCAATTTCCCTATAGTTGCTGTGATAGAGATCGCTGGCAGAAAAAAATATCCTAGAACATAGAAATTATTTTATGTGTTGTGCTGTTGGCTAATGGAAAGCGGTAGATAGAAACATTGAAGCTTAGCCTTGCGTGGCAATGAGTAACACAGGACACCTACATAAACATGAGCTGATCGTCAGACTTTCATTTTCTTGTGCCATTAAGCAAAAAAATGATTGCTCCCTTTCGGGGGTTTGTATTGGATTAATCTCAGATAACATTATGGGCTTTTTGAAAAGACAGTACCTTGGACAAACATTTAGAAGACAAAAAAAAAAAAGATAAATGCTTAGAAGTGTTTCTAGTTCTAAAATGTAAATACAAACACTTTTGCATAACTAAATTTAGAGAGCCCAACTCATAGCAGTTATGACAGCATCTCTCCACAGCACTGTATTGGATGTGATACCTTCAATATGATATTAATTCTAAAAAATGCTTTTTTTTTCCCCTCTGCAAACTATCATAACTAATTAACTTATGTTATTAGTTTTGTTGTCTATGATTTTACTCAATTGTTTTGTGTGATGCTACATGATTTTGGTGGCAAGCAGAATGAAGACAAAGCACGTTAAAATCCTATATAATGCATTTGTGTTTTCAAGAGGGTATAAGATGTATTTCCTTGGTCCCTCTCTTTCTCTCTCTCTCTTTTTTTTTTTTGTTTTAGTAAGATGTATTTCGGTGACATTTTCTTCTGCGAAGAATTGTAATTAAAGAAAATCATTTAAAAATGCACGGGCTCGTCCCGGTTCAGAGCAATTAGGCTGGGTAATTAGAAGCATGATAAAAGGGCTGCATGGGGAAAGGAATTTAAACTCTCATTGAACTGTTACATCAAAAAGTGAATAAGAGTAAATTAAAAGTAGGGCTTATAGCTGGTAGGCAAAAGAGAGAGCCAATTATTCTGGGGAAAGGAGCACATGCTTGTTTAGCTCAACGTGCTGTTCATCACGGGTAATAAGGTTACGGAACACGCGGGTAGTGTTTCCATGCAGGGAGTGGGATGCACAATGCACTCGGTTTAATTAATTAATTTATTTATTTACTGTACGAACAATGATTTTGCTGTGGTTTCCAAGCATGTGTGAAGCACCATGAGAATTTAAAGTCAGCGAATGGCCAAGCAGCCAGGTGAGTTGCCCTTTTTATTCTTTTTCTCTTTTTCCTCTTTCTTCTTTACTTTTCTCTCCTTTTCATTTCTATTTTTCCTTACTTCCTTTTATTTTTTCTCTATTTTCTTATTTTCTCTTTTCTTTTTTCTTTTTTTTCTCCCTTTCCTCTCCTTTGCAGCATTAAAAATGCGTTAAATCCACTTCATTCGGCAAAACCGCTTCATCCCCTCAGGCAGCAGCTCCCCGTGTCTCAGCAGGAGGGATGGGTGCTGCTCCTCTCTCTCCCCTCTCCATGCATGGTGCTCTCCACGTCCTCTGTGGATGGTGGGATCCCAGGGCAAGCTCTGTGTGCTTGGGACACAGGCTCCAGGGACTGCAGCATCTATCTTATGGGGAAAGACTAAGCTGGGCCTGTTTAGTCTGGAGAAGATTAAGAGAGGACCTGATCGATATGTGTAAGTACCTGAGGAGAGAATGTAGGGAGGAAGGGGCCAAGCTCTTGGTGGTGGCCAGTGACAGGACAAGGGGCAATGGGTACAAGTTGAAACCCAGGCAGTTCCACCTCCATGTGAGGAAGAACCTCTTCACTGTGCGGGTGACCTGGCACAGGCTGCCCAGGGAGGCTGTGGAGGCTCCTTCTCTGGAGGTCTCCAAACCCACCTAGATGCCACCCTGTGCTCTGGGTGTCCCTGTTGGAGCAGGAAGGTTGGACTAGATGCTCTCTAGAGGTCCCTTCCAACCTCAGCCATCCTGTGGGGGATTCTGTGTGTTGGTACAACGATGGCTGCAGCGGGGCCTTGCTCCCTTTAGGCCTGTGATAACAGCGGGGAAGGGGAAACAGGACAAACAGGAGTGCAGTTGTAGCAGCCAAGGAGAAGGAGAGGAGCCATCTGCCCTGCTCAGCAAGCAGGTGCCCAAGTCAACCTCAGCCCTAGGGCCAGGGAGGCCCTGGAGCATTAGGAGCCAATGTTATTTAATTGATGTATAACCCATGTGTTTAGTTGTTACCTCCCTCTGAAAACGTTGTTAGAAAAGAGGTGTGAGTCTCCCTGGGTCCATTTGTGGTTTAACTACTACTCGACTTCACAGCAGAAGACATTCGGAAGTGTTAATTTAATGAGGAGACATATTTTTGCTTTAATGACAGTGAATGGTAGGATTATTTAAATAAGAATTGATCCAAGACTATAATAAAAATCCCTCCTTGGTGACAACGCTGTCAACAAGAGCTACCTGGCTAATCAACACACTAGTAAAATGGCAAAGAGGCAGCTTTGCTGTGCTCCTCCGAGCACCCTGGCTTTGAAGGCCATTGACTGGCCACCTCTGTGCCAGTGTCCTCTAGGTGCTCATGGCCACCCAGGCTCCCATCGTAACTCTCAGGCATGAGGCCCCAGTGTAGGATTGGGAACCACGGTGCCTTTAATCCAGGATAAATAATGTCTACGCCAATGGCAGTAACTTTAATGAGTCCTAGGAGGGCTCCTTTAGCAGAAAGCTATTGCTGTTTTTCAGTGAAATTAATTTGACGTGTGCAGGCTTTTGCAGTAAAAAAAAAAATTAAAAAAAAAAAAAAAAAGGATTTTTGACTTTTTGACTTCAGAAATGGAGGAAGCAATGTGTTTTATTTGCAGAGCAATTGGGTAAATTTTCCTCCTGTCTGAGCTGCTATTGATTTGGGATGGGTTTGAACTGCTGTCCTCAGGGCAAAACTGAGGGAGCTGCTGAGCAGAACCCATGTTCTGCTCTGGTTTGGTTGCTCCTTGGTTTCTTCCTTTGGTGACAACACCTGAATAAAGAAAAGAATTGGAGGAAATGAAAGATCACCCTGGATCTCCAGGAAGACGGACGGTACTTTAAGGTATCTTATTTTTCTTCCTAGAAAATCAGAAGAGACTCAGAGAAACAGAATACACTGGGTGAACTTGCTGTTAAATGATAGTCTCAGTCTAAAGATCAGCTTCTTTACTGCAGGCAGGAGACCCACGGCAGCAAACTCCTGATTGTGATATTTAATTTACCTGTGGGACAGAATTCTTCCATGTGGATCGCTCTGGAGGTCCAGGCAGAGAGGAGAGGAGGACTGAGGGGTCAGTAAAGCAGCAGTGGGGTTGAGAGTTGTTATGATGGGAAAAGAAGGTTGATCCCTTGGTCCTCCTCAAGCTATACGGAGTCTTATGTCTCCAGAAGAGGGAAAAGAAAAAAAATATGGAGCTTTACGTCGTTATATCCTTAGGATGGACTCGTTCCTATCATCAGTTTATTTATTGCTCTTGGCCAAGCTCTGTTGCATGCACTGAAGAACAACAGTGTAGACGTCAGCAGTAGGAGTTGGAGCTATTCGGCATTTCCACAAGTTTTCCCATTTTTTGGTAGCTGTGAGGCACGTTGCAGCTACATGCCTTAATTCTGTTCAAATGCAGATCTATCAGCAAGCGACACCGTCACCTCTTGCCTCCTAAACTTCCCTGCGGTGACTTATAGTATGTTAATTTTTAACTATCCTGCTGAGCTGAAACATTCATAATAAATACGATGCTGAATAAATGTGTGAAAATTTATTTTTACTGAGTGGTAAATTACGTTTTTATAGCTCTGATCTCTCCTGTTTTGCGGAGAAAATCTAAATTTACAAGCAAGGTCCTTAAGAGCGCAAAATGCACTCTCTAGTGACAGCGCTCTTCTCCTGTCCCGATGCTTTCCCATTTAATTACAAAAGAAAATATGTTTCAACATAGGGTTGATGAGCAGATCTGCTGGGCTGCTGCTACGTAGGGTGGCTTTCCAGTCATGATAAATACATCTTGGCTTTCGTTATATTCCATAGTTCACCCTCAGCATTGCCGGCCAGTAAATCAGGTGCCTATTTTCTCATTCCCTGCTTCAGCCCTCTCTAAATCAGCAGGTGGAAACGCTCTTCCGAGCCCTTCGGCAGGCGAGCTGGATCCGGGGCCTCGGCCGTGCTGTGCCGGCGCGTGGGGACTGCTGCGCAATGGGAATTTTATTACCGTGGATTTCCCAAGGAAGTCGCCGAGCCCTTAGATGTAGGTCTTGCAATAAATCAAATGCAAATGTCTCTTGCTTTTTAGCAGAAACTGATGTGCCTGCGGGCACCTGCTCTATTTATAAAGTCTGGTCCTCTGAGCAATCTGTTGATATGCTAAATTATTAGCGTCCTTTCCTGCACTGAGCTCAGGAATTGCACTGAAGGGCAGAATTAGCCCTATATGTGTGTTCAATGCATGTGTTGCCCGGTGCTATATAATGCATAGGTTAGACTCCTTTCAGCAACGATGCCTTATCTCAGCAGGACAGACCCGGGAGCTCCTGAGGATTTTTTACATATATAAATCAATTTTTCAAGGACATCCCTTGAGCTAAGCAAGGTACCCTACAAACACGACCCGACACGCAAGGTATCATTACGTCCCGCTGCGGTTTAATACGAAGCGTGACAAAATGTGTCAGCCTGAGGACACCTTGTCAAGCCGCCGGTGCCCTTCTGAGGAGGAACTATTCCCGTGATCAATGGCTGCTAATAGCAGTGCTCCTCATGGAGATTTGTCAGGCTGAAGGATGCGCTCGTGTGCGTGCGGCATCTTTCATTGCTGGTCCCCCCGTTTGGGAGACGAAGGAGCGCTCCTGTCCGATGCCACGTCAGGAAGTGCCAAGCAGGGCGTTTGGGAAGCGTGTCACAATTTTCCTATCACTTTAGCAGCGATATAGGAGCCTATAGCAATAATCTGTTTCTCTGAGATATTGATAATCACACAGAAATGGCCCTTACAGGCAGCTCTCTCCAGCTATTGCCCATTTCTGGCCACCTCAGTGCATGAGGTGAGAAGCTCGGCGCTGTCATTGCAAATTTAGCTGCTTGATACCTGAAACGTCCTCAGCAATCCGCCCTGGAAACACCGGGCTCTCCACGCTCCGGGTTTTCCTGCCTTCTCGCCTTGGCGTTTCGCTGCAAACGGCGCCTTCTCCTTTGCAACAGCTCATGACGTTGTGGCGGATCTGACCTGACCAGAAGACGGATATTTTGGGTGCTCTTTGGGGATCCTTTACTGAATAATTTAAAATTCTGGGGGATGGAGAAGGGAAAAGTGCTTCACAAATGGGTGGTGAAAATGAGCTAAAAAGATGTTTTTGACCTAATATCTCCAGGCGTTTCTGGTCATAGTGATTTTGTAGCTCCATTACAGAGAACAGTCCACTCTGAAAGCAGTAACACCCTGTGGTGGCAGCTGCACTGGTGCCAAACACCCAGGTGCAGAGGGCTGGTGCTCTTCCAACCCCAGTGGCGTCTTTACGGTGCCACCATAGCACATAAGTATCAGAAAAATGGGTAAAAACACTCATCTTTTAGGAAATATCTATGTATTACGTACCATGTATTTCCTATGAGGTTGCAAGCAGATCTCCTAACGCCGCTTAGGGTGATTAAGAGGAATGACTTATTCATCCAGAGCAAAAGCTGGCCGTAAGTGTGACGCATGCAGAGAATAATTAAATTGTACTTTTGAAAGGCCAACGCAGCCATTTACCTTTTTTTTAAAAAAAAAAAAATTTGGATAATTGTACCGAATTTTGCAAGCTGACGAAGCCATTTTTCTCGAGCATTTTCGACATGTGTTTAATACGAGGCATGCTGTGGTTGCCCTAGTGTGCAGAATATGCCTGACCAGCATATGGAAAAGAGATTTGAAATGTTATCGTCGGCACGTCGGATCTTCTCTTTCGTTTTAATTGCACTATTCATTTTCTCTGCTGCCTACAGTGAGACCATAATGTTACTGTAATGTGACCAGCTGCAAAGCCGGGGACTCAGAAAACGTGCAGAAAGCCGATTTTTGCATCTTTTTACCTTGGTTACCCCCTTGGATCAAAGGAGCCCATATAATGGTGTCAATAGTCTGGTGCCTATACAGACGGCAACGTCCCCAACCATATAAAACCAGAAGCAACAAGAAACTATTTTCTAGAAGGGACTTTAAGACCAAATCTTTAAAAAAATAATTGTGTTATTCAGTGCAAATAAAAAATATGCCCGAGCAGCAAGCTTCTGCCTGTGTTAATTCCAGGAACAGTTGGAGAGGGGCCTATTTTTGCCCTCCTGTGTAGGGGAGCTGGAGCCAGCTCTGCCAGGGCAGCGTGGAGAGGAGATGTCCTGGTGACAGCTGAGATGCTGCCGCATGGAATTTAGTGTCACCGGACCCGTCCTGCCGGGAAGCAAAGCGGCTTGGACCTTGTTGCCACATCGGGAGCAGCTGAGGGTTTATCTGTTTGTTTAATATTTCAGGGGATCTGTAAAGTCTCCTGTAGGGCTCCAGCACTTAGTTGTTGCTCACGTTATATCCACTGCTTTCACAGCAACTGATGGTGCAGTTTTATTTGGGGTGGAAAAGGCTCTGCTCTGTTGTGGGATACTCTTAGTGCCATGGACCTGCAGGACAGAGCATCCTCAACTCGGGAGAATCCCAAAGGATCTGGCCTCACATCCTTGGTCACAGCTGCAGTGACACTTGTGCTTTCTGGGGTGTCTCCAAGACCCTCCTCTCACTTCTGCAGCAAAATCTGAGTAAAGGAGCCCCAAATAACCCGAGCAAACGTCAAGCTCATGAGGGAAGAGCGCAGCAGGTGGAAGGCTGCAGCCACCAGACTTCCAGCCGCCTTTCCTATTTTTTTTTCTTGCAGCTTTTTTCAGTCCCACAAAAACAGTCACTTTTCATTTGAAGTCACCAACATTGTTACGTTTTTCCAGTAAGAAAAAAAATAAATGCATTTCTTTGTAACGTATCAAACCGTTTCGAAAGGCGGCCAGGACCCGCGTTCCAGGAGTCTCCTTTGCAGTTGCTGTTCCCCAGCAGGTGGTATGAAGCCGTTTCAATATCATTTCTCAGGTACTATAAACTTGCAAGAAACGTGCCTAACAATGCCTCCTTTCAGCGTGATAATCTTATAGCAGGTTTAATTGGTTCTCAAGATGCCTCTGTTATTTCCATGACCTTCCTGTTATTCATGCAAACACACTCCAGCTATTGCTTTCAAAGCTTGGCTCAGGCGAAGTGAAATGAAAAATCAGCAATTCATGCCAATTTGCAAGATATTTTTAATGTCTTAGTAGAAAGAGAAGTATATGGGGCAAGGTACAGATGTTATCTAGTAGAGAAATAATATTATTAAGGTGTTTTGGGAAGAAAGAGGAGTGTTTTGGATCATTCACTGCAATGGATTTTAAAGTTCTTTAAACTGTGATTTCTGAATAGAGATCTTGACTTACTGTGAATACTCGCTGTTAGAAGCAGCTTAATAGATATCACATTAATGTTAAGTGTTCCTTTTTGGAGAATAGAAAGCTTTTCAATTTGTTTTAAAGGATTTTTTTCCCCCTGTGTTTTGCACTATGCTGAAATAAAGGTGGATGCTGGTGAGGACAATCGTGGCCTAGTAGTTCATGACAGCTCCTAGCAGTCAAGATCCCCTCTTGTTGAGCTGATCTGGTGCCACCGCATCCTCACTCACCCACCCGGACTCGGAAGGGGCTTCCGACAAAGACCTCTTGTCAAAGTCTCTTAAAGAAATGAAGTGTTGAGACTAGTAAGAGCAAAAAGCCCTGTCAGGGTTTATTATCAGTGGGCTAGAAAGGGATGAAATGAAAGATTTGTTTATTTGACTGGCTGCCTGCGTGGAGGAAGACCATCCATAGACTCGCTCACACATGTGTGCTGGTGTCGCGTTCTGTTGTTGACTAGGGGTTTGGAAAAGGGGCTGCCCAGTGATGGAATTTGCCGGTGATAGTGAATTATTCAGACAGAAAAAAATAGACAGGAAGAGTTGCCAGAGGATTTTACGCATGTATGAGAGAGGTGGAAAAAGAGCAGAGAAGGACAGAAAGATTGATAAAGACAGGGTACGGCCTCCCGAGCTTGGGAAAAGGGGTAGATTTGTTCATTTTTATTTATTTACAAATTGTGAGTGGAATGGAGAAAACGAATATGGAAACATTACTCATTCTCTCTCTGTCATGATACAAAAACTATACATTATTAGCTGGAATGTTGCTGACCCAAGACAAAAACCAAACCACAGACCCTCTTTTATTTTCCTTGTAAGGCTTATTTAAAGTGTACACCTTGATAGGAGATTTTCAAGATAAAAAAAATATTAAATTGGCTAAAAACTTAACTAGATAAATTAACCGCAGGCAAAGCCAGCAAGGGCAGAGTAAGGGGACTCTAGGGTTGTGCAGGGGTGCTGGAACCACAGCCTGCTGGAGGCTGGGCAAGGGCTCCTGCTCACCCTGCTGTTTTGATCCACCCTCAACATCTACCTGTGGCCACTGGCAGGGAAAGCAGGCAGGTTTGGATTTCATTTCGGTCATTCCTACAACCCCAACCCCAAGCAGCAGGGAGAGCAACGTGCACCACCTTATGACACATTTTGGAGCCACCACCAGAATGAGCATCTCCTTGATCCAGCTGCAACCAAGTTCTTGCCCAGCAAGACCATACATAGCCATGGATCTCCCCCTGCTCCCTGGGATGGGATGACATCCCATGTGGGACATGTAGTCAGGAGAGACACTTGGGAACCCTCACAGACAGTCCCTGCCCAGCTGGTGGGCAGACTCATGGCATGTCACAGGCCTGCTCTGCCTCTCACTTTAATTGCCATTACCACAGTTAATTGTGCCTCGTTAGGCTTCAAAATGTTTTCAGCAGTGGCTTTCTCTCCCATCAAGAAGCAGAGGCTACGGCATTCAGCTGTGCTGGCATCAGTGTCATTTGTTGATGTCTGATGCCTGTGTCCTGATGCCAAGCAAACAATTAGTAGTCAGAGCTGAGCAAGACAACAAAAATCAACAAATGAGGCAGCTTGATTAATAGCTGAAAGCATCCGCAGAGCCCTGAAGAGATGGCGGGTAATATTTACGGATTTTGCATTGTGGAATGATTTGGGTAACAGGTAATTAGGAAAAAGAGAACCAGGTTACACAACACATCTTATAAATTAGTGATTGATCCTACCCGATGTATGGGCCTGAAAACACCATCACCTCGGCTGCTACAGAGGCAGGCAAAACACCCATGTGCTCAAATCCTGATCGAGCACGTGCCCTCCTTCTCATCTGCCCCCTCATCTTCTGCTTTCGGGGTGGGAGTGGGGCAATAATTAGCTGACCCCATGTTTTTGCTCCTGCCCTCGTTTTATTTATTTATTTATTTATTTATTTATTTATTTATTTCCTGTGGGTTGCACTGAAGTTTGTGGCCCTTGTCCTGCTGTCATTTTTTGTGGAGCAATTAATCCCCCACACCGAGGAGCGCTGTGAGCCGCGGCGTGTCAGGGCGCAGGGCAGCGAGAGCTGCGTTTTGGACAGCCGCTGACCCGGAGCCTCCTAATTGCAGTGCCTTGCAATTAATATAATTGGCTTCATCTTCGATGCCTACTCGAGCAGCACAGACTTAATCCTGCCTGCACGGTGCAGAGTCTTTCACTGCAGCACCGGGCTCAGGTGATACAGGTGATACCGCGGTGCTGATGATGCAGTTTGTCTGCAGCCCTACAGGACAGAGTGGAACCTGGTTGTCTGGGGCTGTGACTTCCCTTTGAGCCTCCACGTGCCTCTATCAACCCAAAAGCTGTGGTCCCGCTGGAGCTGTAGAGAACAGCGGGTAGGTGCTGAGGAGGTCCTGCTGTGGTGCCCAGGTGTTGGAAATGTTTCTTCAGCCACCTGTGAGACACAGGAGCTGTTAAGAAGAGACTCCAAGGGGGCCTGGCCCCTCTGGCTGAGGCTCTGGAGCCCTTGCTCCCAAGGCAAAGCTGCCCAGGAGCCAGGAACATGGCCCATGTTGTGCAGGGACCTGCTGGGAAGGTGCAAGAGGTGAGTAAAGATACTGGTGCTCTGATGCTTTTTCTAAAGGACTGTATGGTCTAGTGTGATGATGTCTTTAAAGAAGTTGCAGTAGGCTCAGCAGCTCAGAAAAGCTAGACAGGTTGGCTGTGTGTTTCATGGAGTGTTTGCCCATGCAGGGGGCCCTTACAGACAACCTGGGCTCTATTAAAACAGCCTTCTTGCCTATTTGTTTATGTGTGTGTACATATATGTGTGTGTGTGTGTGTATATATATATATGTATGTGTGTGTGTGTGCCTCAGAGCTGTAAACCAGCAGTCAGCACTTCAATATGCGGGCTGAGCGGTGCTGTGACAGCTCCTGTTACCTGAGAGCCTGGCTGCAGCTCAGCAAGGCAGGTAATTAACAGTAACGTGTAGCCTGGGCTGCAGAGCTTTCCTCAGGGGGCATATTACTGACTCGAGGTCTACCTGGGGTTTATTTTTGAAATCCATAAGAAAAATGTCAGCAAAAGCAACTGGGTGCAGTGCTATGTGTCTCTTGCTGTGCTTCAAGGATGTTATTAATGCCTCTTTAATGAAGCTCAGGGTGCTGTGGGAAGCCCTGCAGAGCCCCGCAGAAGCTCCCATGTGGGTCTCAGCATGGGGAATGAGAGGCTGTGTTAGGAAAGTCACACTTGAAAATCCAAATATCCTGACCTTGCAAAAAGTAACCTGAATCATGGTAGTTGCCCAGCAGATCCGTAGGATTCCTGTAAGATGGAACAAGAATTCCTTCGGTGTGTCTTAAAATGTTAAATGTCCCCTTCAAAATGTTGCTGTATCCTTAAATTTTAGTAATAAGTCACTAGACTTGAGGTTGTAAGGAATAATTATACAGATGGTAATAAGTAATATTTCCTATAACTTGGTTCTGGGAATCTCTGTAGCAATGTCTTTTTTTTCCTTTAAAAAGAACTCTGTCCAGAAGGAAAACAAAGTAGTTTGACACACTTGACTTGCTCTTCTCAAGACTGCCAGCCAGAAACTTGACTGGAGTTTATAGGCATGTGGTAACACTTCTGGGAGACCTAATGTGATTAAGAAGTCTATCATGTCTGTGCCCTTAATGGCAAAGGAGTTGTTTCTGTTCTCAAGAAAAATCATTTTTCCCCACTACAGTGTGATTCCTGTTAGGGAAGATGCCTCTGAGCTGAGAGAGGTGGAAGGAAAACAGAAACTTGTTAACTTCTCTTCTAGAGAAGAAAAGTTGTTGAGTGGCAGATTACATGGCTAGAAAAAAAGGTCCTCTAAGGCCTTTAAGAAGAAACTACAAGATGGTAATGCGAGTATGTATTTGTACAGGTTAGCAGGTGTAAAAACCCCTCCCCCTCATGCTTTAATCTCTTTTTAGAGGATTTTGTTCTGGAAACCTGCCCATGTGCTTTCCATTGTTGACTTTTTTTTTTTTCCCCAGCACCAATATTTAAAACATGACTCCTAGAGCATCCTGCTTTTGAACCTCCTCCTCCTGAGTGCTGGCAGATGTGCAGTGCTCACACAGAGTGGGGCCCACGAGTCTCTAGAGGTTAAAAAAAAAATCACTTGCACTCGAAATAGCATCTGAGCCTGGTGGAGCACTTGTGCTGGTGGTGTCGAAGAGCAGATGCTCCTCCTGCTCCAAAGCTAGCGGAATATCTGTTAGTACAAATACCTGTGCTACGCAGGCAGCAGGTGCTGCTGGCACGTACTAACTGCTGGTTTTGCACAGAGCAGATCCATAGGTAAGAACAGAGGCAGAGAAGGTGAGAAATACTTGAAAATTTCCTACCTTAATCCTCCCTATCACGTAGCCTCTGTGCACAGCCCCTTGTGTGCCTCTGAACTATGCAGGTGTTACTAGAAGACCCTGCCAAGCATAAAATAGCACTAAGTGTTACTGTATTGCTGTAGTCAGGAGTTTCCCCACAGGAATTACTCACAGCTGTTCTCATGACTGATTTGCAGTGTTCTCTGGAGGTCTTCTGGTTTCCTGCTCCATGTTCCTTACGCAGTAAGTTACGTCTGTCCCAAGCCCTGCGTGGTCCTACCTGAAATCACAGCACAGAACTCTGGTATGTGAAGAAATGTAGGCTGTGCAAGAACTATTTAAGCTTTGCATCTTAGCTTGTTCTGCTTTTATTACATATTTTGCCTAACATCTGGGTCTTGGCAGGCTGAAACCCTTTTGTAATCCAAATACAGATTACACAAGGTGGGGTTTATGCATTACTCTGCCTCCTTTTTCCTATTGTGGCGTTTGCTGTAGGGAAATAGCGTGTCTCACACCTCCTGATCCTGAACAAAACTGAACTATAGACAAAGTGCAACATTTAAAATGAAGTTCCAGCTCTTAATCTTGGCCCTTAATTGCACTTGTTTTTTGCCTTTTTTTTTTTTTTTTCACTGTGATTATGTACATGCTTATCTGAGGGAAGCAGGCTGCTCATCCCTAAGTGCTCTGTGGTGTAATTGTGTTGTGCTGCTGTGTGGCAAGGCAGAGCCAGGCAGAGCAGGGAACACAGCAGGAAACACTTGATTTGTCTTTTGCTTTATGGCACCACGTTACAGGGCATCCTAAGTGTCTGTTGGAAACCTGTACAGACCATAAATAAGGTCTTTGGTGGTGCTGGTTCCTGTGTGGCTTGGTGGCGGGTTGATGTGTGAAGAGGTAGGTGGGTTTGCAGCCTCGTAGGTATGGAAAGAGCTGCTGGGCTGACCTGGGATTAGGAGGCAACTCGACTGTTGTGGGGATTTAATGGCTGGAGGCGGCTATAAATACCGTGGGGTAATGTGGGGTGTGAGACAAAAATAGAAAGAAACCAAAATACTGATGGGTTGACTCCTACACCTGTCTGAAAAGCAGGGCAGTTGCTCCTCCTTGTTGCTTGGCCAAGGGATACTGTCCCTATTGCAGCTGGAAGGGAGGCCAGGGTAGGAGACATATTTCCAGCATTATTTTTATTCTATATAGAAAGATTTGAAAAATCATGAGCACTTGCACTCCAGTGGTTCTTCTGAGACTTTTAAGCACAGCCAAGCATGAACCATGGCAAACTTCACAGTTCTCTTCTCAGGTGCATGAAGACCTATGTAACTGTAAGCAGATGCTTTTGAGGGCTTGGTTCAACTCAGCCACACAGACAACAAGAATTCAGTTTAGAAAGCTTATTTTGGTGTATTTGGAGGAATTTGCATGCAGTAGCCTAGCTGGCAGTAGCCATCAGCTGCAGAGACTGGTGGGCAGTGCTGCTAGTAGGTCCCCTTCTGAGCCAGGTGGGCTTCAAGCACAATCTTCCAGCTCTTACGTTTTGCTGTAGGGGTGTTTCTCCTGAAACTGTGCTGCTTGGAGTAGTTGGTGGGGAACACGAAGAGGTTAACCTTAAAGAAAACACAAATCCACCTGGATGTAACAGAAAACCCAGTAAAGTGCAGTGAAACACACAGCTGGTGTGAGAGGCTCTTCCATTAGCCTTGCCCTGGGGTCACATGCAGCAAGACCTTGGTCAGCTCCAAGAGCATCTTTTTCCAACGCTCTTCCAAGTGTCAGTAACCTCCAATGGAGGTGGAGGCTGGCTCAGATAAGCTATGTTTGCACTCACTTATATATCTTCCTTGCTGTAGTACTGTACTTTAATAAAGTAGTGTTCTGCTAGGTTATTCCTCACTCTGCAGACACAGAAGCTGAGGGAAAAACCAGTGGGGAAAAAGAGTGCCAAAATATCCCGGAGCTGTCCAGAGCAAAATTAAAAATGAATCTATGGCAGTAGCGTATCCTCTGGTCAAAACAAAGTGAGAGTTGGGAAGGGCATGTTTTATTCATAGTGCTGTATTTCAAAGCATCTTTTAAAAGTTCTTCTCTTTTTGAGTCTTGCTGTAAGAGACAGACGCGGCACTTGGGCGAGCGTTGTATATCTGATATTGCTGCCCTATAATGCTCCACATCGTGGCAGTCAAATGTAAAGTCTTGCTGTGTAAGGGGCTTGCACTGAGTGCTCTGCTTTTGGAGGATCAAGTCCAGCTTTTCCCTTTTTTTTTTTTTTTTAAGGGCTGGTGTGATGTGTGGCTGGTGTTAGCAGGACGCTTGGTGACTCTCACCTGTGTTGTTGGGACAGATACAGGGTGGGAAAGTCTAGCATCAGGACAGACAATATAGTTTATTCTAAGACTTCGAAGCGTTCAGATCAAGCACCACCTATCTTGCTGCTCAAGACACATATAATTAGTTTTTATGACAAATATAAATACTGGTGTGTTTACCGTGCGGTATTTGTTGTTTTGCAGTTGTAGCATTAGCATAAACAGGGGTAACTGCTACCTGGGAGACTCCCGACTCCTGTTTCAGTTCTTGGTGCGAAATTATTCTTGCGTGGCACTTGTAATTGTTCCTGTCAGGAAAATGGAAACCTTGCACAGAGGCTGTAATGTGCCTTGGAGAGCGTGTAACCTTGGAGATAGGCGTAATATGCCTTCGGATAATGGGAAGGTTGCAGATAGCTCCGAAAATACTCCTTTTTCTCCTTGTGAAAGCTGAATTCTTTCCAGAGGTAGTGTTTGCCCTTGGCAAAACAAGTTGTGCTACAATAATGTTTATAAACAGCAGAGGAAGCAAGAAATCCTTCAGATCTGTCAAATGCCTCGGCATAAAACTTTCTGCTGCTCTTGCAGGAGTCTGCACAGAGTAGGGGGAAAAAAACACAAATGAGACCCTACGAGTGATAAGTCTCCAAGAAAATGAAGCATATTGTGAACTTCTCAAGTCTGTATTTACACAGGAGAACAATGTGAGCTTTTTTTCGTCTTGAAGCTGTAGTCTCCCATCTCATTCCACCTCATCAGATGTTTGGCAAAAAAAAAAAAAAAAAAAACCCAAAGGACCCATGTCGGTTCTTGAAGTATTTTTACAGGCTCTACCAATTTCAGGTCTATTGATCAATTTTTTTAACTAAAGTGGGAGTAGATGTGTGGCTTATCTCTCATAACTTCATGGAAGTGCTATCATGAAGAACTAAAGCAGAAATTTATCTTCTTTGATTAGAAGATTGAAGCAGGAGGGAGAAAACAATCCTGAGGTCCCGTGACCCCTGCACCAAAGCAGAAAGGCTCATCTAAAAATCATGCTAGTAAAAATTGTGCCATTCATTTTCCCTTGTCATACAGATGAGTATCCTTGCTTTAAAGATGCATCTTTACTGAAGTGTTTTAAATGCTAAGGAATAGTTAGTACTTCTCCATGGTTACAGCTAGACCAATGATTGGTTTGACCCCAGCAATTTTTATTAATCAGTGGGGTCACAGGAATGTAATTAATCCATCAATATTAAAACATATTATTAGAATGCATTTTAATGAAGAGTTTAAAATGTGAAAAAACCAAAACTTTAAATTTCTGTCCCCAAACTCCTTCCCTCCTCTATGAAGTCTCAAAAGTGAGTTATCTCCAAAATGCATGATAATACAAGTAAGATACCCTTCAGGCTGAAGAGACCAGATACAAAGATACCTTACAGAACCATTAAAGTTGGAAGGGACCTTCAGAGATCATCTAGTCCGACCCCTTGCTCAAGCAGGGACACCCACAGCACGAGGCACAGGGTGGCATCCAGGCGGGTTTTGAAGACCTCCAGAGAAGGAGACTCCACAACCCCCCTGGGCAGCCGGTTCCAGGGCTCTGGGACCCTCACAGTGAAGGAAGTTCTTCCTCACATGCAGATGGAACTGTGTCTGCTTCGACTGGTACCCATAACCCTTGTCCTATCACTAGCCATGACTGCAAAGAGCTTGGCCCCTTCCTCCCTACATTCACCCTTCAGATATTCACACATACTAATGAGATCCCCTCTCAGCCTTCTCTTCTTCAGGGAAAACAGGCCCAACTCACCCAGTCTCTCCTCATACAAGAGATGCTCTACTCCCTTAATTGTCTTTGTTACTCTCTGCTGGACCAAGGTAGAGCTTCTGGAGAGAACTGGAGCTTACTTCAGGTGAATATTTATCCTTTGAGATTGTATCATCAAGCATTTGGCTATAAAGTAATTTTTTCATCTGTTTGTGAATGACTGGCCTCCAGAAAGGAACACAGAGAGATCAAAGTGTGGGGAGATTATAAAGTCTTTTTTTTTGTTTTTTCCAAAATTTTTGTTTTCTGTTTTCTATTTTCCTACCGAACAAAGAAGGAATGACTTGCACTGACTCCAGATGATTCACTATAGGATACTGTATCTCCATCAATCTGTCTTTTTTTGAGGATACCTTTTTGGGGCACATTTGTGCTGAAAGAGGCTTAAGCTACTGCCTGCAAGCTTCGCTTTGGAGCTGTGTGTGCATCTCCACTGCGACACCAAAGAACTGGTGGGCCAGCCTCAACATCAGGTGCTCGGAGGTGAAGCCACAGCCTGTGTATGCACAGGGAGTCAAATGTGTTCTCATAAACTTAAACACCACAGGGAAAGGCGGGATGTGCGAGTGGAGTGTGTTTAAGGGCTAAAACCTAGTTTTAGAGTACCTCAGATTAACAACTTGTTTGCTCAGCAGTCGTTTACTGGCTATGTTTCCAAAACCAGGCTCGTGTGATAATTTTCTTAAAAATATGCTCTTTTATTAAATATGTTTAAAACTGAAGCTGCTGTGAAGCAAAAACTACCTGCATTTGCGAAAACTGTTCAAGCCACTTGCAATGAACACTTCATCAATCACAAGTTAATTCTGTTGGCTGCAGGAATTTTCTCTTGTGTTTTTCTTCTTTTTTTCTTCCTTAATGGACTCTCGTGGTTATTTTATGCTGATTCTCTAATCTGTTGTTTTCTAAGGAGCTTTTATGGCAAACATTTAGTCAAGTGCATTAGCCCTTCTAAGGCTGCAGATCCTTATGTAAGAAATTTCTGGGTAAGATCCATTCCTAATTATTAAGTTTCAGGAGGGAAAAAAAACTTTTGAATTTTTGGAGAAATTATTTGGAAATGCACCTGCACTTGCCCGCTGGGAACCTCCAATACCTGTGTGTAGTAAATGCACCTGACTGCTCTGGATGATCCCCAAAAGTTCCCTGTGGATGGGAATAAAAAGATAGCACAGCTTTAAAGGGGAGGTAAAATCTGAGTATGCTGAACTAGTCTTCAAGCTCTCCAAAGCTTAACTAGTCTTCAAGCAAGCCTGGATCAAGTTTAGACTGAGAGGTTTTTAGATATCTTATAAATCACTATGATGTAGAACAGCTTGTGCTTTTTTAATGTAATTCGGAATTGCTATAACAAGACCTTTGAGTCCATGGACACCATGTCCATCTGATGGAAACTTTAATACCATCTGCTACTGTCCCTGTTTAGAGACTTGATCATTCACCTCTCAACTTTTTGGTAAGGATTTGAGAGAGAGTATTTGGCACCTGATATTTCCCTCCTTTGAACCAATTCACTAAAATGAAGCCCCATAGGAAAACACTTGGGATAGTATCTGATGGTCTTTGACACAATTTTCTCAAATTCTCTAATTTTGTAATTGTCTGTAAATTGAGCCAGTAAACCCTGGCACGTTCTCAGGGAATCTGCAGTGTCCACGTGTGGAGTCCAGCATACATTTAAATACCTGCTGGCCTCCTACTTCTGAAGAATTACTAAAGATTAGGTGCTGTATTTCCTACTTCTTTTTGATAACAAAGGTAGCTGCAAATACGATGTACAAAAAAAAAAAAAAAAACCCTCACTTTTGGGTTTGTGTGGTGTTTTTGTTTGTTTTTTTTGTTTAGAATATGTGTAATAGTATGGGTGCTGGGCAGGCAGTTCACAAAAGCACTGCAATTTCCCAAACTTGAGCAGAAACTGGAAGAGAATTTGGTGTGTTTTAAATGGATGCACTGCAGAGGGTAAAGCCAGACTGCTTCTCATTCGAAGCTGGATGCAGAGAGCCATCTCCAACCCTGTTCAGATGTGCTGGGTGAAGCTAGTCGTGCCTTAATGCAAAGCCTGTGGTCTGTAGCCTTGGCTCAGGGTGGGCTCTTCACGCTCCAAGCATCCACTGCTGTAAAATGAACACGCAACAGTAAGCTCAGACCATTAAGCAATGCCTGATGTAGAGGTGGTGAATGGGAGATGAGCATGAAGTGCTCGTTCCAGCCATCTGCTGCAAATAAACCGCTCCTCAGGTGCAGCCTCTCACAGCTGTTGTAAGTGCAAGTGTCTCCACTGCTCCTGCAGCCTGGCAGTGCCTCTCTGGTCCCAGCAGTGGGCCGTCTTCCAGCAGCATTGCTCCCTTCTCCAAAAAGCTCCCGCTTGCTGCTGAGAAATGTAAGGAAAAACCACCCAGATGCTGCACGTGCAAGGGCTACACCTGTGCTGACGCTCAGCAGTCTATAGCAAGCCCGAGTCACGGTAGGTTGCAAGCAATGGAAATGGTTCTACTCAATAGTTTGGTATTTAGCGTAAACTATGGTCATCTCTATATGTGAATTCTAGCAAAAAGTGCTCCCATCACCCATGTTTTTCCCCCCACTCTCTACAGATAAAGTGGGTTCTAAAAATTGCCTGCAGTGAGGCCCGAATGTCCTCCTTTCTCCATGCTACCAAGCTTTAATGAATTTCATTATTCTTCTTTAATTTACATGCTCTTGCAGAATAAAGGTCCCCAAATCATTAACTAATTTGATATGTCTGAGGTACCAATTCAATTCTCCGGTCCCTTGAGAATCCCAGCCATCTTGTTCAAACACCTCCTAACTTAGTTTCATAATTAGATACACCTTGATTGATGGGTTTTTGTATGGCACTTGCAGCAGGGAAGGAAATCAACCTAATTGTTATCACAATTTAACAGGCTTAAGAGGAAAAGTTGTAACCAAATTGTGGATTTCCAAGAAGAAACAAAGCCCTCTTCTCATGTAGGGCAAAATGTTTTCCTTCTAGTAATGACTCCCATGACTTGTTGCTTCAAGAGGAGGCGAGGGGTATGACAGCAGTTAAGAAGGTTATTTCTGTCATGCCTGTACCTTGAATATAGATTTACTCAGAGAAGGATTTAATCTTTTCCTACTTTGAATAGGTAGAGCATTCCAAATAGAGGGTGATGGTGTCATAAATACTGTAAAGAAATTGTAAAGAAATGGTAGTGATGGAAGAAGCAGCCATGCTGGAAAGAAACATAAACTGGAACATATTTCATTGCAGTAAGCAAGCAGCATCTCTGCATCTTCCCTACTTTTACTGAAGACTGTAAGTGACCTGGTGGAGATGACAGCTTGTTGCTTCACTGTAGTGTTATTAACCTTGGGACTGAATTGATGTCCAGGAACCTTTTTGGGGGGCAAGGCACCAGTGCTACAGAGTGATAAGGTTGCTTAAGAATAGTAGTAATAGCAGAATTAGTAAGAATTGCTTCCTTGCTCATGC
Source organism: Rhynchotus rufescens (assembly GCA_032273925.1). Taxonomy (NCBI): domain Eukaryota; kingdom Metazoa; phylum Chordata; class Aves; order Tinamiformes; family Tinamidae; genus Rhynchotus; species Rhynchotus rufescens. The sequence continues at coordinate 24,017 of JAVCKT010038423.1, forward strand.
AACTGAGCAAGTGCTTAAGGTCCAGGCCTTATGTTGTGACTCCTTAAAGAAAATCTGGGCAAATTTTCTGTTTTTCACTATTTGTGTGTGGCTTTCACTATTTATGTGTGGCTTTGTGTGTGTGTTTTTCACTATTTGTGTGTGGCTTGCGAGCCACAGCAAGGACAGGTAAACTGCTAGAACCATGGATATGGAGAGGCAAAAAGATTTGAATTTACAGCAGAGCGAAAGGGGTTTTAGCAAATGTGCTGTATTTTTGTGGGTTCCCTCCCCCCCCATAAGTTTGGGAATAAATTTCATTGTCTTAAATCAGGTTGCAAATGAATACACTGTATTTCCTCACAATGTCAAATGTATGATTTGTAATGTGTGGGAATGATTCAAGGTGTTAGATATGTCGATGGTTATAGACTGGTAGCTTGTGGGTGCTACTGAAGAAGCTGAATTATGGGTCCTTGGGAATTACGAAACTTGATTATTTTTAGCAACCTCTCTTCTGCTTTCTATTGTTTTGGAAAGTTTTGCGTGCTTTACACTGCAATTAGTAACTAGCAGTGGTCAACTTCAGACTGCATTTTATCTGAGCTGTTGTGACAGAAATCAAGTTGTGATCCAAAGTAGTGATTTTTGGAAACACAAGTGTTTAATGGTTGTAGAGAAGCAACCTGATTGTATTCTTAGGCATCTTTTGTAGCCCTGTCACATTAGTCTTGTGCATCTTCCTGCTGTACTTGATCATCTGTTTCTGCTTTATTTAGGTTTGCGCTTTTCTGAGTTGCCTTTTAAAGCAAAAACAATTTGACTTTGCAAAAAGTCTGGGACCAAACTTGCTGTCTGAAGTTTAGACACAAATCGTAATGTGAACTGTGCAAGGGCCATGACCACCACCCTATGGTCACTTTAGGGTTTTGCTTTAGTGGTGGGGAGAAGGGGAGGAAATGAGTTATGTCAGGTTGGACCACCACATTTTTTTTCCCCATCTCTAATAGAAAGGTTCTGGAATTTCAGTTCTAATAAATGGCTATTTCCAGTCAGCATCTATTGCAGAAATGAAGCAAGTTATTCACCTGCAAATATCCATTTGCTTTGGTAGCTCACACTCTCTCAGATGAATGGTCGTAAGATACTGATTGACAAAAGTAGTAAATGTGATAAGGGCTGTCATCAGCTAATACAGCGAGGCAAAGGAAATCTGGAGGGGAAAACTTGGCACTTTAAACTAGTGCAGGGCCAAGATTTATTGCTGTATTAATTTGCCTATTAATTGCCAGAGAAGGGATGTAGGCTGAACAGAAAATTGATGAGGTGACAGAAAAGGAAGCATAGGAAATAAAGAGGGAAGAGGCGCTATGTTACTGCAGTTGGTGGACTGGACAAGTGTGTTTTGCAGGTCATTAATGGGGTGAAAAAACAAATGTCTGGGAAGGGCAAGAGCCTCAAACCAAAGGGAAAGGATTTCTGAAGAGAAGGTCTGTATACAGAAGACTCAAAACCCAGAAGTGAGCCCCGTGAGTAAGTATGTCAGTGTTGATTATAGCTCTGTTATTTCATGATACTGGTGTAATGTTTCTCAAAAAGTGACCATTTTAAAAAGGATATCTTCATTTTAAGTAACAGCGTAGTATCAGCATTGCTGCAACTTGCCTCTTGTTTTATGAATCTTCTTGTTCCTCGCAAAATTCAACTCCACAAAACCACACTTGGATCCAAATAAGCTGTGTGCTAAATGTGCCTGACGTTCCCTGGCTAGGAGTGTGTGTACACCTTGCTACATGGCTTTCAATGGTATGGGAATGGGTTTCCATGCTTTAGATTCTGAAATAAGACAGCACTTGCTCATTCATTTCCAGAAATGAGAGCGAACCTTTGTTAAGTGCCCACAGGAGAAGTCACAACCCTGGCACCTCTACTGCATGGTCCAAACACCATGCCCAGAAACCTGCTTTGTATTTGAATGTTTATTAACCTAGGTATTTAATTAGTCTCTTGCTACCATGCCCATGTGCTAGTCATGGGCGTCACAGAATCACACATACTCTAGTTGAGGGTTAGAAATGCCACAGAGAACTGTGTGCAACAGCTGCATTACATTCTTCTTGTACTCGAATTCCAGTCTGGACAAAAGTAGTTTCTATTAATAAGTTCAGCCAGTTTTTATTAATGAGGTCCATTGAGGGAGGATGCCTAAGCTGCTGGACTGTGACACAGATAATTTCCTCGCTCCTCCTGTGACCTTGGGCAAGTTGCTTTGTTTCCCTGGTTGGCATTTCCAAGAGTCCTATGGCCTCGTCTTTCAAGGAGGGACAGTAAAGACTGCCATGGGTCGTGGACCAAATTCACCTCGTGTAGCAGTCGTGGGGCTGACCCAGAGCCAGCAGCTGGTGCCACACATTAATACCCTTATTTCTGTGTGGGTCCCCCTATAACTCCCCAGGGAATAGCTAGCTTCATCTCCACAACTGGATTTTAACACCAACATTCCTTTCTGACTTTACGCTTTGTTATATCTGGGATTTTTTTTATCAATATTTGATTTGTATGAAGTACAAAAATGGCATGTCTTGATTTCTCGTATTTTCCAAGCTAAGCATTTTCATGCAACCATACTAATTAGGCAGACATTTGAAGTTCCCCTCTGGTTATGTTAGTTGGGGGTTACAAGTTTTCAGTGACTGTGATAGTCTGTGTACCTATGGTATGTGCACAGCAGGTTTTACACCTCCTGAGCCTTCAAGCCATTTGCGTAATAAAAATAAATGTATGAAACCTGTGTCTCATGCTTACCCTAAGCTTATGTCTTAGGGGAAAGCAGAATAAGCTAAAAGGGAAATGACTTGTACTGGGACAAGCTTGTAAACAGAAAAAGAACAAGCTAGGAAAATATTATGACTTCTATAGCCTTAACTAAGCAGAACAAAAAGGTTCTCTATTCTTCTTAAGGGGTTCATACCTTTGTTTTCCTGTTTTTCAAAATGAGCTGCCTAGTGTAATGGTGACAGAAATGAAATACGATACATGTGGCGAAAAAAACAAAGTACTAAAAATGCTTTTTGCTTAGATTTTTCTTGCACCTGCCCCCTTTCCCACTTAAGTGTCAACATCCAGTTGTGAAACGAGGCTCTAGAATTACAGGAGTTCTGGGGTTTAGCTTGGTAATCCTTCGATGCCCAGGTTTTAGCGGGATGGAAGGAGAGCCTGCGGTGTTCCCAGGCCAGGCAGAAGCGCTGTCTGGCTCTAAATGTCCCAGCAAAGGCTCAAGGACACGCTGGGCAGTGTTGTGGTTTGACGGGGGAAGGAGGGGGCAAATTTGGTAAGAGATGAATCCCCTAGCGTTCCAGCCGATCCTCAAATGATAAGAGGGACTGAGGGCAGCGACATTTAGAAAACAGGGTTTGGATGTCAGTATAGGAAACCTGCAACAGTGTGAGGTTCTTAGCTAGTGCCTAATGTACAAATGGACATTCATCACTCACCCAGAAGATGGGAGAGGGCTCTCAGTCTTGAGGAGTCTCCACGGGTGGTGTCCTGTCCCGAGGTGGAGGGGAAGGGTTCAGCCTGCCAGCTGATCCCAAAGTTATGATGGAGTCCTCCCTCTCTCCTCTTCCTTCTTCCTCCTTCCTAGTTCTTAACGCCATTTAGTTTGCCTTTTATATATTTGGGTCTTCTTTTTTTTGGGGGGTCTTCTTTTTTTTTTTTTCTTTAGTCTTCTTTTTTTTTTTTGGTCTTTTTTTTTTTTTCTTTGGGTCTTTTTTTTTTTTCTTTGGGTCTTTTTTCTTTTTTTGGGTCTTCTTTTTTTTCTTTTTTTGGGTCTTCTT
>JAVCKT010038424.1:0-15818 GCA_032273925.1 Rhynchotus rufescens
CCTTTCTCTACAGGGCTGCCCTCAAAGTCAGTGGGAGTTTGCCAAAGTAACATGCTATACAAGATGACCACAGTCTAAATATGCAGACATTTCATAATTTCACCTGAGAATCTGTAGCTGCACTTTGGATGATTTTCTCATGATTTAGGTCCCAGACACGCAAGATACCATCTTTCATTCCACCTCCTGTAGCAAGGATTTTGGACTGCCAGGGACACCAGTTCATAGCCTAAAGAAAATAGATGCAAGAAAGATCAGGACATTAACTGGAAAAAACAGAAAGAAATTTTGCTTAAGAGCCATGTTGAAGAAAGGAACTAGCAGCCAGAATGTACCTTTTTCTTTTGATCACAACATATCATTCTCACTACACTGACACACACAGATGTAGGATCAAAACTCCAAATACCATTTCAGCTTTCCTTTGTCATTGTGTCACAGTACCCTACACCATCTTCACGTAAACCTGAAAAACTCCAGCTTCCCTTCTTACACATCATGGGTCACAGATTCACATTTCCATGCCAGAAGAGACCATGAGGTAACAGGCTGACTTACTGCCTAAACCAAGCCATTGGTGGAGCCCCACAGTGTGGCTTACAGGACTTACTAGATACCTGGTAGATACCTGGTATCTTCTGAGATACATGCAGGATATGCCTGGGGCCTAGACTCTACCTAAAGGAAAGCTAATAAGAACTGTATTCCACTTATACCAACAACTTTCACTCTAATATCATATCATAGTTTCTATCTGGTTTCAGGCTTTTCTGGGAGGATAAGCAAGCTTATAAATGATAGACTCCCAAGCCTTTCATTGCTGGTATCTATCCTATCTCCTATACAGAGTGGAACCTTATGAAGACGAAGAAGCTGAGCTTCTTTAGATGCCTTGCTACTAGCTATTACATCATGAAATACAAGTATGAGCAGGAGGGCAAAAGAAACTTTAAAATTATTTAAACAGAGAGAATTTCCCAACAGTAAACTTCAGTGTTCTTTTCTCTAAGACAGAAAGCAAGAAGGAAGATGAGATGTAAAGCACATTGTTTTGTGCTTGGTATTATATTTAAAAAGGCCTCCTAATCCAGGAAAAGCTCCTAAAACATCCAGCATTAGCAAACTTATCTGTGACAGGGAACATTGCATGAGGAGAAAGTGGCTCAAAATTAATTGCATCATGACAAAGGGAGAAGAAACAAACAGGAGTCACTGAGTTCATCTGAAGTTTCACAGTTGTCTACATCAGCATGACAATTTCATGAGAACAGATACAGAAGAGGAGCCTTTCCTTCTCCACACACCTTGACAGCTGAGGAATGAGGTATGGTTTTCAGTGGCTGTGACTGCACTTTCACACCAGGGTCACTAGGCCAGATATTCAATATTCCACCACTAGAGCCACTTGCCAGCAACTGGTCAGTCACCGACCATTTCAGGCTGCAAATGCTCTGCTTGTTTTGGCAAAGAGTCCCAACATGGTGCTGAGCAACACGAACATCATGGTGATGAATAGATCCTAATCTTGAACCACTGTAGATGAGAAAAGACAGCATGGATTTGACACCAAAGATGACAAACTGCATTGTGACATTAGTACTTCCTCACTGGGTTCAGAAGCAAACCACAGAGGGGACATATGGCCAGCACAACACTGAAGCAGCAAGACAAACTGCAGCACTAGAAGTGCACTCAGACTGCAGAGGTGGCTGACAAAAAGGAGCCAAGCGCCTGCTCGGTGCAGGTCAGGCAGAAAAGTCCTTCTCCATCACAGTTTTCATTTCTCCGAAGATATATTTCAACATATAATGCTGATTTGCACCTTGTTTAAATGTTAGACATACAACATACTTTTTTTTTTTTCCTATTCTTTAATAAAAGTACTGTTTTGGCAACAGAATTTTTGCCAAGGCCAGCTGTGACTCTGCTCACAAATATGAGGCAGGATATAACAACACTGCTCAGAAAGGGCTCAGTGAGTCACAACATCTCCTCTGGTTCTGTCCTTCCTCCTTTTCCCTTTTTACCTTCCACTTCCAGCTGAAGGAGAATTTGCACCAATCCCCTCCACTTGCCACAGTTTGAATTAGCCACACTAATTGCCTGTTAGGAAATAGATTCATGGTTGTGCCTCTCCAGGGGAGAATTTCTTCTTCACGCACTATCTGGAGCATGAGCTGTGTGCCTGAGAGGCTGCACTCTCCATTTACGTAGGGTTACCACAGCCAGAACATCAGTCTACCAAAGGAAGGAAGGAACGTCCTGCTTGGAGGCACAGCTACTGTTACAGCTTAGTCCTAGGTTTTACATATCAATAGCAGGGCTGAATAAAAGATACTGAAAACATCTTAAAGCACATGAATCCTTTCCTGACTTTCTAAGGTTAATACCTACATTAAGTCTACAGCAAAAACAAAACAGCTTCCCAATGGCAATTCACACTTCCATCCATCCATGTTTGTGACACTAAGAAACTTAAGACTATTGTCAACTTTCTGGACATGTGAAAACCACGTATCTCATATATTTATTTAAAGCAATAATGACGAGAGATTTTCCTATACTAGCTCTTAAAAATCTTCAGATACAAGTTAAGCAATTTAGAAGCTCCCAAGACACACACACAACTGATTAACTTCAATCAGTCTCCATCTATAGTGCTTGTACAGACCAGTCAAGCTCTTGAGACCAATGAAGTCTCAAGACTTCAGACAATAAATGCATGAAAGAATCCAAACAACTTCTCTGACAGTGAATATTAAGGTCATCTTCATTGAAAATATATACACTGTAAAATTCTAAGTAGTCATCATTTGCCTCTTGGGAATTCATATAGACTTGTCCTATTACATAATAAACACAGAGATCTAACACAAACAGATTTTAATTACTAGTGTTGATCATATTGAGATCTTTGGTCACTCTAGCAGTGAGAGTAGGAATGAACTGAGCTATTCATAATTCTAGCTCTTAATGTGAAATCAAAACAACACTACCTCTCAGGCAGCATGTGTGCCCAATGACATTAGTTTCATTTTGAGTTTAACAGTGAAGTTCAAATCATTCAAACCTTACTATTATTACCGAGTTTAAATAGAACATAAGACTATCACATGACTTTAAAACAGTAGCAGTCTCCCCCCAGTCCTTCAAGACAGAAACAAAGATATGAACCAGCAAAGGCCAGAAAACAGAACAAAACAAAAACAGAAAGTATGTTAAATCATTCTAATCTGAGGTTCCGTATTGAGGTGATACCTAAATACAAAACGTTTCAATGACCTGGCCTTTCTCATAGCTACAGAGCTGGGCTCTAGGTGCAGCTCTATAGCAGCCGAGCCTCCCTGGGCTCGGAAAGGGGAGATGCTGCCTTCCTACCCCTGGAGGGACAGCCCGAGCTCCACACCACCAGCCACCTGGCTGGAGTCCAGACCCACTGGAGGCAACAGCATTTCAGCACAAAACTGGAGTCAAGTGTCCACCTTCCAGTGGAATTCTGCAAGCAGTGACAGCCTTTTGGTAAGTAAGAAAGAGGGACTAAGGAGGACATTCAACTCGTTGCCTGCTTCCCTGCCATGCAATAAATCTATATATGATTTCTGAAAAGATGGATAAGTAGACAAAATAAAGCACCTTCAAGCAAAGTAAGAGAAAATAGCTAAAATTATGAAGACTTTTATCCAAGTAAAAAGAGCAAGATTTTCTCTTAATATCTTGTACCACTCACCTACTTAGAATATAATGATTCCAGCTCAGAGCTCCAACTACAGACAGGTGACCAAACATGTTTCTCAATCTTTTTTTCGTTTCAATGTCCCACAGCTGCCAAACCAAACAAACAACAAATATAACAAAGAGGAAAAAGATTTCTGTTAACTTGTTTACAGGTAAGCCCCCACTCTGCTTTGATTTGATATACAGATAGCCTCAAGATCACTCACTTCACAATTAAGACATGAAGGAAAACATGAAATTTTTAGTCCCTATACCACTAATGCTGAAGCCCACAGGAATTAAAAGCAGTATATATATCCAAAGCAGTGTACATATCTACAAGTAATACTTCAGAGCACTAAGGCACTTTGGTGAGATATAACATGATATAGGGAGATGCTATCTGTCTCCACCACAGGTTTTTTTTTTTTTTTTTTTTTTTTTTTTTTTGCATTTTACCCAATCTTTTTGAGTTATTTCCTTGATATAAATATATAAGCATTGTCTTGTGGCCACTTTAGATAAAACTAGAAAAAGACTAAAAAAGTAAACTGTCTAGTACTTGCACTTCTCCGTCACTGGTACCAATTGCAAGGCAGGTTCCTTCTTTTATCCAAGCCAGAGAAGAAACGTATTTGAAACTGGAATTTAAATCAATGCTTTCAAGGCTTTCAAGCGTTCTGCCATTCCAGACATGTGCTGCAGGTCCTAGTGCAAGGGCAAGGAGATTTTCGTGGTTCCAGTCCAGTATGTTTAGATCTACAACAAAGCTATTAAAAGTTATGGCAGAAAAGTTGTAGAAAATGGAATAAGGGAAAAGATGCTTGTTTTGCTGTGAAATAGAAGGGGCTTTTTTTTTTTTTTTCCATCTATGGGACAACTTTAAGAGACTGCTATGAGATTGCTACTAGCTGTTATTCAGTGAGGATATCAAATGAGAAAAGCTAACTTAGGGAGAACCTCTGACACAAGGTGTCCACCAAGGCAACTTAAACTGTTAAGTTTGTATAGCAGAATGAGACTTGCAGTTTCCACTCCTTGGAATTTTTTAACCTGTCACTCTTTACTTTGGATGGCCACATGACTCTTACCAATTTCTGCTACCAGGAATGAGGATCATCCAGCAGTAGCTACAGTTCCAGAAACATCCCTGTTCCAAGGTAACTCATATTATTAACACACAAATACAGTTACACACAGGAATGACTCTATATGCGAGAGGTTCTCCTACATCCTCAAGCTAGCAGTAACATTTACCTGGCAAGATAATACAAGAGAAAGAGTAGGAAAGAATTAAATTAGGGAAAACCTGTTCCTTATTGGTACAGCAGTGTGCAGCTAACGTGTGCTGAAAACACTGTTTCCACTGCTTCTGGTGCAAGGTGTGTGGCACTGACAGATCACCACACACTCTGGTCAGCCTTGAGCAGCCTGCTAGATGAGACAGGCCTGCAGGAGCTGGAATGCAACCTTCCTTTCCCACTAGGGATGCTTCCCTATGTCAAGGGAAATCCTCAGCTGTTCACAAAGACACCTCAGCATTACTCTGCAGCACCCCTGAAGCACAGAAAATGATACCACAGGTCTGACATCATGCTTTGGTAGCCAGTCATTCTGAACAACAACTGAGTGTCAGCTGTTTAGTTAGGTCCCCACTGGTTGTAACTAGAAATAAATATTCCAAAAAGCATTGCCATAGACTTCTGCCTCAACCTGAGCATAAACAAATATGTATCATTTTCATAGGTATACATCTAATGAACATATGCAATAACACTTTGCAGAAAAATACACAGGGGCAATTTCTAACACTTGTATATAGAGACCTTAAATATGTATATACATATATGTACCTATATACACATATACATATACATATATACACATATGTATATATATGTATATACGTGCATATACTTGCACATATAGAACTGCAAAATGGAGCCCTGTGTGTGTTCATGCTTAACTTGTGCATTTTTAATTTTTGCCAGTTATTCCAAAGAAATAAGTGAGAATTCACTTCAGAAGTTATCTCTCTCCTGAATTGCAAACACCATCACTGATGTGTCCCAAAACAACAGATTTTAAACTCTGCTCCATGAAGATGCCACTATGTTGACAAGTGCTAAGTCAATGAGGGTAGTAGGCAATGGAAGTAAGCAGGGGTGAGCATACTGGCTTGATTTGAAAGTTATATTGAGATCCACAGACAGAACAAAACTACATGAGGGTTAAGTATCACAGATCACTGGCTTTGAGGAATCATCCTTAGATCCAGAAATGGACAATTTTCAAAGGTGCATATTTATAAGAAATGATACCACGTGCAAGTCCTGCACATGGGAGCTATCGTGGCCATCTTTCTTGAAAGACACATGAAAATTCCCAACCCCTGCAGAGAAGTGAAAAGAACTTACAGTAATCATTGCGCAAGCCAGTCACATGAAGCCTCACTTCTGGCTCCAATGGTGCAAAAAGCTTCGTGGTGGAGACAGCTCTAAACTCATCCTGGGCCCCTTTTCGGCAGCCTGCATTTGAAGATTCAAAGCACACATTTCAGGAACACAAATCACCACAGGCCTAGGTCCTTCATACTCTTGTCTGTCCATGAGAAGAGGCCAGAAGAGTCTAATTTATTTTAAGAGCCCCAAACACAACGCACACTAAAGTAAATGAAAGTTGCCTTTTTCAACTCTTTCGTATCTCCATGAATTCAGCCAAATAAAACACTGAATAAGTGTGTCCAGTAATATACCAGCAAGTGTATTTAAATTATAAACGCAGCCCATGGCATGACTGATTTCATTTCACCTAACAAAAATTCTACGAAACAGAAGTTCTTAGCAGCAAACGTTCTACACGCTGTCCCACCTCAAAACCCCACAGAACAGTTATATTTTTTTTAGCTGTTTTAATTTCCCATCAAAATGCCTCCCCCACTAATACCTAACCACAGGAAAAGGTTTTCAAAGCACAGCCACTTTGATCACAGCATGATAAGTTTGTGACAGGGAGTATGTGAGAAAGAAAAGCAAACAGCAGTAAAATACCAGTAATAACAAGCCTAAGCTTGCTAAGCCCAGGCATCAGCCTTTGTGGTCATGTCTACGTAATGCTGCAAAGACCACTAAACACTGCAGAAAAAGAGCTAGACCATCAGTGACAAGAATTTTATAATGTTCACATTTTTAAAAGTTATCTTGCTGTAATGTGCAGGGCAGATGCACATTTCTGCACTTTCCTTTGTGTTTTGACTTTCGAAAATGTCTCCAGTGAGGAGCATTTAGAACAAATAGCAAATGCTCTGGAGGCAGAAATATTATTTTACAGAATAACTAATTTTCTGTATTTAAAGACTAACACCAAATCAAAATAGAATAATGGAAGAAGAAAGCAACTCACAAAAACCATGACTAACTACTTCAGTGCCTGCAGGTATCTGTGTCTTCATCAAAACACTTGCTTAGATCCCTAAAACACTCTCTCCATACACACTAAAAGCATCTACCTCTGAAGTCCACCTAAATTTCAAACCATGCAGTCCTTGCAGAAGGCCTCAAAATAGCATGTTCTAGAAGATTACATTTCATATCATCAACACAATCACATCAAACACACTTCTCATCTTCAGTATGAGAAATCTTACTTTAAGGTCCTTTTCATCTGCAACCTAATGGCCAGAAGAAAGCCCTCATCACCAGCCCATCTTGGCCCAGGTAAGCACAAGAGGACAGTGTTTGCCATGACTACTGCAGCCTGGACCCTACAAAGCTCAAGTGCAGGAGTCCTGTCACTGAAGACAGAATACAGAACAGAAAACCCCTGTCTAGTTTAACAGAAGGACACTTCCCTGATGCACTCGAGTGCTGGTCCTTATTCCAAATTTTGCTGATGAATTTTACTCAACTAACCCTCACTGCCTAAAATATGAACTGCTCTTCTCACATACAAGAATCAAGACTTCATTCTGGTTGGCCTCAGGCTCCATCAATTTTAAATTACTTGGAGAAGAGTGAGCTAGCTCTCTCTGCAGTATTTCCTATTGACATAAGAGTGACCCTGCTCATCATGCTGCCCACTGTCAAGCACTTTCAAATGTACTTTTTTAGCCCTATTTATGTTTAAGAAACTTGCACCTCTTGTTCTAGTTTGTGAATTTTGCTTGCAGAGCTGGACACCTAGCACTTAACAGCAGCAAGACTTAGGCAAGTAAGTCATATTGCAAACCACAAGGTCCACGAAGGTGAAGATGTTCATTTCTTTTGCACCATGACCAAACATGGGTCTGCATGTGAAAGGGTGGAGGGAGGAAGTTTCTCACTGTTTTTACATGAGCAGTTTTAAGGGTACCACACAGAGTTACACCCAGACACCAAAACAGAAATTGCCCTGGCCTGCATAACAAGCTGTGCCACAAAGTTCTGTCTTCCTTACACTTCCAGAAGGTTCCATATTTATAGGTGAGAAACAAAAGTCAGATCTTTAAAACTATGACTCTAAATTAATAACCCTAGAGGGGCATCTTCCCATCAGCTACCTGAATCTAGAGAGGGTTTCCCGATGTGCAGGTGACAGGTCTGCAAGCACAGCACTCCAAAAGCAGGTTTGCTGATCAGCCAGATGACACAGACCTGCTCCATCAGACATGTATTAAACTAACCCCCACTTATGCACATAGACAAACTCTCACTGAGCATAGGAGCCTGAATTAGCCCTCACTGGCAAAAGTCCAAGATAGGCAGAAATAATCTGGCCACCAAGACTAATCATCTGTCCAAAGAGAACACACAACAAGGGCTGTTCTGATATTTAATGAACTCTCTCACGCCCAAGTAATGCTAGGAACAGTTTTGCTCTCAAGTCCTACCTGGTTCCTGATCCACTGACCACTCACCTTCCCTGCATACTAGTTCATTCCCAGAATTGCTCTTCCGGAGCAAATCAACTAACTCTGCCAGATTAAGATACAAGAAACAGCAGTACTCGAAACAGTTGCTTCAGCAGTCTTTCTCCACCAGTAACCTGGATCAGCTTTGCTCCCTCCACTCGTTCAGCACTATTCCTGTCTCGTACTCTCAGGTACCCAACAGCACAGGCCATATACCCTGTGTCCACTCTGCAGCACAAGCCTGCATTATTCTTAGCATTTGAAACTCAGAAAATGACAGGATATTAATAATGATGTTTAAGGCCACCAAGGTGCCCCATGGAGCCCAAGGGAGAGTCATGTAAAATGCTGGGAGTTACCTACACTAGTAGAGATGCAGTACTGTATCTTAGAGGTAGCTGCAATTCTAGAAGCAGCCTCAAGCAGTGTGGCGCTCGGCCACTTTGAATTGTTCAGCATTGCTTGCTGGAACAGGTTTCTTTTCCAGTGCTGATGCATCCTGCTATAGCTTCTTGCTCAGTGTGCATGGGGGTGTTTCCAGTACTGAAACCTACCTTTCCACATGCAATTAATATTTTCACATATCTTCATGCTACCACTTTCTGAAATGCTATATCCAACCTTCTGGACTGTCAAAAGCTGAGAAGAACATTTCTGTCAATAAATCAAAGCAAATACCAGAGTGAGTAAAGAAATATCTTACAAAGCATACTTTATACATATATACATACCCACATACATATGTGTGTATCTACATACACACACCAAAATCTCAGAAATAAGATTTTTTTTTTTTTACTGGATTATCCTTTCTTTGTGAATCAAAGAAGCAGATGGAACAGGAAGGAGAAAACTTCTTACTGTTTTTTTCCTCCTCCCTCATATTCAAAAGAAAAAAGTAGCCTTTGGCCAAGATTTTCCATCAGCTGTATGCTTTACGAATCTCTTTATCCATCCCTAATATTAATGCATTTCTTCATCATGTTTATTCACCGAGTTGAATGCTCTGATGACAGTCTTTCTGTGTACTTGTCAAGAGGTCAAGAAACTGTCTGGTCTGTAATTCTTTATTCCATCAGGTGGAAATGCAGTTGATGTTGCACTCAAGATCAACAGTATGTTTCTTCTCCAATGTCTGCAAAATGTCTTTCCAAGCAAACTCAGTGTTGCTCTTCCTCAAAACCCTGTTGTAATAACAAGCACTGTCTCATAGAAAAACATAACTAAAAGAAGTGTTTCTCCTTTACATATCTCAGCTGGTCTACAGCTCCAAAAGGCTCTTTCACCATGATATATATTGACAACTTGGCAGAAAGCTAATCAGGATTGTTTGGATCTGTATCCCTCTAAAATAAGTGCAGACATTTCTGTGGAAAATTATTGTGTACATAGGGAAGTAATCTTCTGGCCCACAAAAGACCACACAAGTTCACTGGAATGTGAGAAGGCTTTATTTTCAATGCACCCCACCCCTTTATGCTACCAGGCAGGACAAACTAATTACTAACTCTGAAAAGATTAACAGATTTCCTTATGGTTTTAGGCAGGACTGACCATTCCAAACTGTTTTGGGCAGAACTTTGGTTTTGGTCATCCCATGATGTCATCTCAAAGACACCAAGATCACACTTAGAGAAGCTGTGTGGTCCTTGGTGTAGGACTCTAAGTACCTTACTCGAATTCAACTTCTGCATTTCAATCACAGGGTGATTCTATGCAAGTATTTCATGCATTAAAGAAAATAGTGCATGTTGCTGTCTTTACAAAAGACCAATTTAAGTAGGAAAAAATGCTTTATAACTATTGAATCTTCTCAGTAATACTAATGAATGAATATTATAACCCAGGCCACAAAATATGCAACTGTGAAGCATTCCTGTTCAGCAGTCATAACCAGAGAAGTAACCACATGGAAATGGCTAGCAGTACTTCTGTAGTGACCTTGCTGCCATCAAGGAGAGGACAGCACAAGCTGGGATAAAGAGTGGACACTGACTAAAAGTTTACAGCTTAATATATGACCGGTCACTGATAGCACTGGAAGAGGGAGGTGGTTTTTAATTTTCAGAGTGCAGCAGTAACATTTATTAGCACAGACAAGCATTACTACTTCACAAAATAAGCCAATTTCAAAAAACTAGTGAACAGAAACAGATGAGTGGTTGGTGCGTAAGTTTAAGATGAATAAAAAGGAAAAGATAAAGTCTGGAGAGGCAAAAAAAAGAATTTTAAGTTCAGCGTCTATCAGCAAAACATGTACCAAAAACCTAAAAGGAATAACTGATTTCAAACCATTAATTTCATCTAGAAAGCCGTTAAAATTCAAAAGATGCATTAGCCCACAAAATGCGCCAATTAGTATAACATTATGAGATCCACTGGTAAGCAAAGCCAGCATGCCTGCCTAGTTGATCAGCACCAAATGCTTCTTTCTTTCCGTTTACTAAGATTTGTCTCTCCTTAATTGCAGTCTCACTTTTTAGCACCTCAAGCTCTGAAGTTTTCGTTTCATATTGCAAGCAGATTCCACATCTTCCACCATTGCCATGAATCCTTAAGAATCACCACGTGACCTTTCCCTTGCATTGTCATGATTACGATTTTATTCACAGATAGACATTGTCACGTTAAGATTTTATTTCTAGAAAATTGTTCCTAGCATCTCATTCTGACTACGTGACAAAATGAATGGCTATACCCTGCACAACTGCAGAAATGATCTTCACACAGTGGTTATTAAGGCAAGTAGAAAACTGAGTCACTCCTACTTTTCATGCGCATTTTTCATAATACATGTTTTCCCTCAGAGGTAACAAACTGATCTTGAGGGCTTCATTAGCTTGGTTTCAATTTTAACTTGCAAGTTGATAGTTTGTAGGAAGTAGACAGAAGCTGAACTAAATAAATGGCAAAGCAGTTGTTCCTAATAATTCTCTAGAAGATGCTTCTTCCTCTTGTTACTGTTCTCTGTGTTAATAATGTAACATATACATAAGGGATTCCAGGTCAAAAACATGTAAGAACACATAATGAAAGCAAATTTCCTACCTGTGCACCTCAATGTTGCTTTACTCACCTGTCTCATTTCAGCTCTGCTGGTATTTCTCCATTTTAAGCCTGCTAGAATCACACCAGTTTTCTTGACAGAAAGTTTGCTAGCCACCTGAGACGACACTGCAAAACCAATGTTAATGAAATAGTTCATTTAAAAATATACAGGGATGTTTGTCAAGTACTTTTCAGAACAGCACTCATTTCACAGTAACACTAGTTGTCATAGGAAAAGGAGATATGACACACTCAAAGTGGGATAACTGTGATATCTGAGCTAGGCACACTGGTTTCCCTCTATTGTCAGTACAGAAAAGTTGGCAATTCTATAGCACTACTCATCTCATTCTAAAAGGAAGGTCTGAAAAGGGTCAGATCAGCCATGCCCCTTATAATTAAGTGAATGAATACATACACTGCTGAACAGCTGGGATATCCTGATTTAAAACAACAGTATTGCACTTTGAGTACAACCAGAAGCCATGGCCTGGTAAGAACATATCCTGAACACTAAAGAGCATCTTTTATTTGCTGCCTAAGTTTCCCATATTAATGGAGAAGCTGAAGCCTTACTTAATCCCACAGCTCCTCCAGAAAACTCCTCCTTGTATATGCATGCATATGTGTAAATTCTTGCCCATTTTCCCTCAGCACTGGTGAAATTAGGAGTCAGTAAATTCAAAGGCTCACTTTAATCTTTCCTCAGCTCCCTCTGTTGTTCCTGGAGAGAAACAGCCTCCTCCAGAGCCTGTTCCTCTCCAGACCAAGTTGGAGTACTGAAGATCTGTTCTGTGCTCTGAATGGCCCTCAGGAAGAGCCTCTAAACACAGGGCTCCCTTGGCAGACAGGACCTTTTTCAGCATCTGGAACCTGAGGCAGTGGAGGGGGGACAACATGATAGTGCAAGTTTCTCCTTCAGTGGGTCATCTCTGAACTCAGCTCACCAGCTGAACCTTATAACCAGTGTAAAAGTAGCATTAAAGCTGTTCTTCCCATAACTCCTATCTCTACACAAGAGCATAGGAAGAACCTTGTATTTTCCCCAAATCCTCTGTGTAAAATACATCACATCCAGGCATGCAGACTGGTCCAGGCTCTGCAGACATGGCCTTGTCTAAAGTAAGCAGGAAGAAGGGAAACTTGCATGAACTCTACCATCTTATGAGCCACTGCAGTAACACAACCTGCACACTGTTAGAGCCCAGTGCAGCTTGAATCCAGCTCAGTACAAACCCCCATCTTTGAGGCTGCAGGAGGAATTACTTGATTAGGGATGGGATTTTGGCTTTTCTTTCACTTTCCAAGGTTTCAACCCTCTACACGACCTGCTGTGCTGTGTCTGTCCTAGCCGGTCTGTGCGCTGGTAATGGGAAGCTTGGGCCTGACTTTCCTCTCACAGGAGCAACGTAATTCCATGGAGAGGCAGCCGGCCCTGAGCTCCCTCTGTGAACGTCCAAGCAGACTGAGCGCACTGCATGGCACATGACAGCCGGAGCTTCATGAGCACAGGGTAGACCAGCACCCCAGAGCCTCCCCAGTGCCAGCAGCACCGCGGGAGGCCACCCTCCATCACTACCACCCTGCCCGTTGCGGGAGCCCACCCTCCATCACTACCACCCTGCCCACTGTGGGAGCCCACCCTCCACCACCACCACCCTGCCCACTGTGGGAGCCCACCCTCCATCACCACCACCCTGCCCACTGTGGGAGCTCACCCTCCATCACTGCCACCCTGCCCACTGTGGGAGCCCACCCTCCATCACCGCCACCCTGCCCACTGTGGGAGCCCACCCTCCATCACCGCCACCCTGCCCGTGCACTCTCACTGACCTGGCACCCTCCCAGGTGCGCGCAGGGGCCCAGGTGTCCCCGAGGCTCCCGGGTCGGGCTGCTGCTGCTGCGAGGCTGCCCCTCTGGGCAGCCCCTCCGTGCTGCTTCTCACGGGCAGCTGCTGCCATCTGGTGACCACAGGGCTGCTTGCCACCGGGGCCCTGGCTGTCAGCTTCTTCCTGATGGAGCTCTTAAACCTGGAGTACGAGGTGCTCCCGGAGCCGGGGCTGTGCTGCAGGGAGGAGATCCAAACCACCGAAATCAGCCATGACTCTATATTGTCCTGTCCCTTTACACTGGCCATAAGAGGGCTTGGCTGTGCCCCTCTGCATCGCAGTGCCACATCACAAAAATGCTCCTCAGGCAGAGGAAAGCTCCAAGAGCTGCCGGGGAAACCACCCCCCTGCCCAGGGCAGCCCCTAGAAAGCAGGCACAGCCCCAGTGGGGCCTTGGTCTCCATCCCACACACAAGGGATGGCAACTGCCGTGCCCAGAGCCAGCCGACTGCTCCTCACAGATCCTACAGCATCAGGACGCAGGAGCACACCCTGAAAAACACATTTCTCTTAGCCCACAACTACCACCAAAAGCAGAGAGTAGAATCCAAACTGAGGTAAATGCAAGTTCACAAAATAAAACAGACATACTCCTGAGGGAAATGACAAGTATGCGATGCTCAAATGAGGAGCTCAGACAGGGAACCTCTTGCATCAAAAAGGTGTAAAGATGGGTGAATTCACTTACTTTTAGGCAAACTGCCTCATCTCAGGACACACTAAAGGACATGGTTTCCTGACATGGTGAGCAACTGGATTTACCTGTCCCATAACCCTGAAGAGAACAGTTTCTCTCTTTGTATAACAAAGTAACACACACAACACACACACAAAATAAATTCTAAAAAACCCACAAAGCTAAAATTGTATCCGAGTCAGTTAAGTATTGCTGAATCTATGGGCAATGACCTTGGGTGAATAAAAGAGATAGAAGAAAAGCAGGGAAGGTAACATCTTATAAGTTTTTTTTGATGGTACCTTTCATTTTTCCTCCTAAGCCCTTTGTGAATCCCTGCTACTATTCCTGATCACCTTACTCTTCACATGCACATATAAAGGCATATTATATTAAAATCAAATGATATTCACATTTCTTACTTTTAAATCCATTCATACAGCAATCCCTAAGCAAACAAAGGTGTCAAAAAAACAAACAAAAACCCTCTAAACATGAAAATGTATCAAAATTCGAACTGGGAGAGTCCAAATAATATCAAGCATGGTATCTCGTTCTTCGGATGTAAAGTCATGTATAGGCCAAGAAAGCAACACAAGTAGCAAGTAGACACAGTCAATAGGTCTCTTAATCATTATTAGGCACTTTAGTAAATATGTACAATGTAATAAAAAGGAAATTGTGCATTTTTTTTCATTTCTGAAATAATCTTAAATGCAACATTATGACTTATGCTCTGGATTCCTGCACTGATTTGCTTAACACTCATTCAAATACCAAAAGTCAAGAGCACTCACAGAAAGAGCGAGGGCGAAAAAGGGAAGGGAGAAAAAGGGAAGACGAGAAAAGGGAAGACACGATGAACAACAGAAAAAAAAATCTGTTCCTTCAGTGCTGTCATCTCTATATATTAATATCTGAAATGTCCCTTCAGATACCAAAGAGCAACAAGTGAAGACAGCAAGTGCTCTAACAGAGGGGGAAAAAATCTTTATATATAAACAGATCTTTAGATCTCTAGAAGACATTAAGAGGCAGGCAGAGAAGATGCCTGGCTGAGGGTTTCAAAGTTTAGAACTCCTTTCACATTTTCCTCAGCAAAATGCCACTGCAAGGAGACATCTAGCTTGGGCTGAGAACCTCGGGCCACAACCTCTTCACACTCATCTCAGCAGAGCTGGCCAACAGTTGGACAGTACCTTAAAGAATACACACACACACACACACACACACACACAGACTTTCTATCATATATTCTGCAATCCTTTTTCCCTATTAAAAAAAATCATTTGATCTTCTTCCCTCACGCTAGCCTGCAAACGAGGCCATTACTTTGGCCAGCGCTTCAACCAAAAAGCCCTACAAATGTGTGGACGCTGCCTGTAGCCACGGGGCTGCCAATGAGGGCAGGAAAAAAAACATAGCCCCCGGGCTGGCTCTGCCATCCTGCCCTCCTCCTACCCAAAAGGCTGGCCTCAAACTGCTCGTCCTGCCTGGTAACATGGGTGCCAAGGATGTGCTGGAGCTGCATTTACACATCCACAAGGGAGGCCCAAGTTCTCAAGATGACCTAAATACTGAAGTGATTGCATGTTAAGTTAGT
>JAVCKT010038425.1:0-17642 GCA_032273925.1 Rhynchotus rufescens
CAGGGCTGGGAAGGTAGGAAATTCAGTGTGATTGCTGTGATTATTTGTAAGAGTTGCCCATAGGCCTCCCTATTAGTAAAGCAAGTCATTACTTTTGTATTGCTTTTTACAACTACTCTTAGCACTTACCTTCTCTGGTAGTTTTACTGTACTCTATTTAGCTCCTCCGTGAAATAAAATGTAAGTCTTGATGCCTCTCTGCATAGAGATACTCAAAAATAGTGAGGTTTGATGAACTATTCAGCTGTAGATGCCTCTTTTATGGGTTAAATTAACTCTGATTAAGATGCATGTGCTCTGGAATAAGAGCGTCCATGGGGGAGCTGCAGAGCTGTCACTGTCCCTCTTCTAGGATGCACATCATGTCTTGAATTCAGCGTGCTCTCAACAAATGCTTAACTATTTTGATGTTAAAACATCTGAATGCAATCAGTGACAAACTTATTACTGTAATTGGCCGAGGGCTGGTTTTGCTTAGTGTGCTGTATCTGTTGCTTTGTGTGGTATTACATTAACGCTTCATGCCGCCAGCACGTGCCTTGCTTTTCCCTCATTAAGGGAAATGAGGGACTCCCTGCAGAGGTTCAAATGCACCTCCTCTGCGGACCCGAACTCCAGTGCTCTGCAAGGGCCTCCGTGCAGCTCGAGGTCGCTGCAGCCCCAGCAGAGAGTGGCTGGGCCCCCTGTGGGCTTGGAGCTGCTCCGGATGCTCCGGGTATCTGCTCGCTGTGGAACTGGTTGCTGTGCGGTGAGGGAGGAGCCTTGCTTCTCAGAATAGATTTATTGAAAAAAACCTCACTTATCCAATAGCTTCTCAACCCCTCCTCCATCCCCACACTCCCCAAAAAAAGAGGAAAAAAGAAAAAAAAGCAAACTTTGAAACAAAATACTGTTGGGCTGTACTTTGGGCTAGTTCCTCCTAGTAAAGTTGAATTCCGTTGTAATTTGTTCATTACGTAGCATATTTTCTTTCCAATTAAAAAGTGAAGATGTTTTGGGAACCTGCTGTTTCTGACTTGAGAAAGCAGTGGTTGAGCAGCAACAGCTTCTCTGAAAGGAGCAGCAGTTCAGCGTGGCTCTTGTGAGCAGGCGGAAAGCATAAAGCTCCCGGCCCACGGGCTCTTCTTCTCGCAGAGTTCGTGTTTTATTAGGACAGCTACTGAAATGAAGCTCCCCTTGAATAAGCACCGGGAAATGGGCAAGGACAGGTTATGAACGGCGGTGTCCTGCTCCAGCCGCAGCGGGGGGACTGCTTGGAGCGCTTGGATGGCCGGAGGAGCCATGGCCGCCCCGCACAAGTGGCTCTGCTCGAGGCTGCCTCTGCAGGGACGAGTGTGGGAGTCCCAGCCCTGGGGATGGATTCCTAGCTGGGAATGCGGGGGGCCCGGCCCTAGGGATGGGTTCCTAGCTGGGAATGCGGGGGGCCCGGCCCTGGGGATGGATTCCTAGCTGGGAGTGCGGGGGCCTGGCCCTGGGGCTGAATTCCTAGCCGAGAATGTGGAGTCCCAGCCCTCAGGCACACACAGGTCCCCAGGACCCCGTGGCGGCTGTGGCGGCAGCACTGGAGCCGCGTGGGGCTGGGAGCGGGAGGGTGGCAGTGACGGAGCGGCCGCCCGGGCGGGCAGCTGCATCCTGGCACCTGCCGCGAAGGGAGGTGCGAGGACAGCGGGAATCCTGCTTGCTTTATTGCCTGCGGGCTCCGTGCCGGCAGCCTCCGCACGGGAAGGGGCTCCTAGAGCGGGCGGCGCGTAGGGCTACTCCTGGCTGGATCCCACGGGGCTCGGATCGGGTGCTGACCTTGCCAGGAACATGCACCTGGGGGCTCCAGCGGCAAGGGGTGGCCCCGAAAACAAAGACAACATTTTATTAAATAAAGTGCCTTATTTTACCTTTAAAATAATGTCCTCATTACTTACGGAATAGTAAAGTTAATTTTTGCTAGATTAATGATATTTGAGTAATATTTTTGGTTGAGCTGAGTTCGAATAATTGGCCATTAATTGAAAAAGGAAATTGAATTGAATTTATCTTGTACATAAATCCTGTCATAGTTATTAATGGGTCTTAGAAAATATCGGCCTGTTCCCAGAAATGAATGTTTTACACTGATTCGTCTGAGCTTATTAGCTGTGGCAGTTTAGAGTTTTGTTAAATAAAAAAAAGATGATTTAGGAAGAGGGACATAATTGAATTGAACAGAGAGGGAATTCGCATGCCTGATTAGTTCTCGGGCCCCTTTTCCATTAGCATTTGTGGAAGTTTGTATTTTTTTTGCGGGAATGCAGGTTTTGGCCGGGCGGTGGAGCTGGTGCTCCAGCCTGCGCTGCTCTCCCGGCCCGCGGTTCTGCAGGCTGCCTTGCTGCTGGGCCGCGCTCTGTGCCCGTGTTGCTGCTCTGTGGACGCGCTGTGGACGCGCGGCTCCGCAGCACGTCCCTGCCAGGCGCTTTCCTAGGGCCGCACGCAGCTTGTGGCCGCAGGGAGGGCTCAAGGTTATGGTGCCGCCGGAGCCACCTTCCGTGCGCAGCTTGCGGAAGCAGCACTTCTGCGGGGAGCCGTTGCCAGACGTTTTCCAGCCATGCTCCCCGTCTGCTGCACCCTGCACTCGGGTTTCCTTCTGCCTCTAACTCCAGGCCTCCTCTTTCCCTTCTGCCTTTGTGGGAGTTCAGAGGAGCCACCGCGCTCCGCAAGGTGAATCCCGGCAGGGATAGGATCCTCCTTCCTCTGTGCTGTGCCAGGGATCTCAGGCCGCTCTGGTGCCCTCTGCCCGTGCTTAGGAAGGCGCAGGGTCATTTCAGGCTTGTTGAAAGCAGCCTGGGCACTGTCCATGTGCCGGTTTACGACACAGGGCTTCCAATGTGTGCGGCAGCAGAGCAGAAAGTGGAAGCCAAGTTGAACAGAGATGCTGGATGAGGAAGGATGCGGGAGCAGGGTTTTCCTGGGGGAGCGCTCATGCCGGGGTGGCTGGCGGCTCTTCGTGCCAGCCGTGGGCTCCTTCCCTGCGGAGATGCCGCCCGCAGCGCCGGTGCCGCAGGGGTCGCGGGGCGCCCGGCTGCCGCGGGAGAGCCCGGCGCTCAGGGGCTTCTGCAACGCGGACAGGCACCGCCGGCAGGCACCAGCTCAGCACTCTTTCCGCTGTGTTTGCTATCCTTGTTTGATAGGTTTGATACCTTTATTCACTTGCAGTTTTTGCCTAGTTTTTAGCAGATCCCAAAGGCTGCAGATGCACAAACACTGTAGGAATGCCTAAGCAGTGCCTTTGATTGGATGCGATAGGAAATTAAAATGGAAAAATAAGACTTTGACGTGTGTGTGTAAGTGGTGCCAGTCCAGCGGGGACCTCGTGGTAGCAGCGTCCCTCAGGCTGGGTGCCCCAGCCACCCTGGCCTTGCCCTAGGGCTTCCCACAGGCTTTTTCTTCATCCCATCCCTTATGACACACTGCATTTTTCCGTTGGAGTCCCCTCTTCTCTGAGCCTTCCTGATGAAAGTCCACAGTTATGGGGGAGGTTTTTGAAGCCTGTGTCACAGAGTTTCACCTGTGCAGTAGCTTTTATGTTAATTGAAAAATGAGTGCAGCAATGTGTTGGTGACCACAGAGCTGAGCCCCCGGCTGCTGCCGGCGCCCGGAGCGAGGCCGCGCTCGGAGCGCTGGGACCGTGGCCATGCTCCCGCAGTCCCCGCGGTTCCCAGAGCTGATCCAGCTCAACCAGCGCTCGGGAGCACTGCGTGTCCACACGGGTGGCCCTGCAGCCGCCAGGCATCCTGCCGCGCCGCCCTGCGCTCTGTTTTCCTATGCTTTTTTTAAACAAATCAATAAGGTCTCTCTTCTTGATGCTCTTGCTGGGTGGAATATCATGATTTATCTTTCTCTACTGTTTTCTGACACATCTGTATGCTGGGAGAGGGGATAAATACAAAGAGTTTGCAGGTCAGTAGCCCAATAACCCAGCCCTCGGTCAGGTTTAGTTACTTACATGTGTGTGAGTGCCAAGATAATTAATGTTAATGTACATGCGTGGCAGTTTTTTTATATGTAGGATCATTGTACTATCCTATTAGCTGTAGATTGGTAATTTATATGGATTTGTATTTTCTGTGTGCCGTCGATTTTATATTCAGAGATTCGTAGTACAGTTTTGTGTACTAGACTGTACCTATTTTGAAAAAAAAATGATTACTTGTAAATAACAATTACACTTGTCTCAGAAATCCATACATCCAAAAATAGCTGCAGTCTTTGACCTTAAATTATAGAGCGTAGTACCTGAGAACAAGGGAAAATTCTAAGCCATAGAAAAGTTGCAGCTTTTCTAATTGTTTTCATCCTGAAAACAATTAAAACTCTATTTTTAGAGTTTTTTAAAAACTCTATAAACTCTAATTGTCGTGATAACCTCGAATGAGCACAGTGTGGTTGGTGCTCCCCAGCAGGGGTTTCAAGCACCGAACCTTGTATTCATCGGCAGGGGGATAGGCGTTGAGTTAGCTTAACTGCAGTCATTGGGAATCAGCGTTTGGACGTAGGGAGCTGTGCGTGCATGAAGGAGAGCGCCGGGAGTTCTCCTGGGACGTGCCTGCGCACTGGGGGCAGCAGCGGCAGCACGGGGGACCGCGCGCTGCTCCGCATGTTTCGCAGTTAGTGCCGTGTTAGCCATGCGGGTTTTGGAAGCATTCCATAGTTAGGCTGGGAGCCGACTGCACCCTGTGGCTGCGGGATGCAGGTCTGCAGTGCAGAGCGAGAGCAGAACGCAGAGGATCCTGTGGGCGCAGAGGGCCCGTGGCGGCGGTGCCCTGTGCCGGGGCTGCGGCGGGGTGGCGAGGCCGGTCCTGCAGCCGAGGGCGCAGCGGCTCCAGGCCATGGCTGAAGGGCAGGGTGGGTGCCTCAAGAGCTGCCTGGCGAGCGGGGCCCTTGCTGTGCTCTGGCGCCCATGGGTGCTCGCCGCCTCCTGCTGCACCAGCCATAAGGGGAACGGCCTTTGCAGCCCGTGCTGTTCCATTGCATCTGCCCGGGAGTGTGTGATGAGTGCGTGTTCTTAGGCTGGCTTGCCCAGAGCTTATGAAGACGCTGCTGCTGGACTCGGCACCTGCGTGGTGGGAGTGGGAGCACACACTGTGTGCTCCGAGCACTTCTGTGCTCCCCGAGCGGGGCCGTGGGGCGGCAGACAAACCTGCTGCAACACTGCTACCAGCTCGGGCTCTGCCCCTGCCTGGCGAGGGCTCCATGTCCGAGGGCTGAGCAGGCAAATCCCACATGTCCGCACGGCCAGGCTGAGAGGGGCGCCGCGTGTGAGTGGCTCTAGTGCTGCGGTGGCCCCATTAGCAGCTCCTCTCGGGTGCATCTGAGGAATTTTGTTTTTACAAGTGAAATGTTTGATTTGGAGCCGCTTTGAGTTTCAGTAAAAGATGTTAGATTGGAAGATGTGAAAATAATCACTTGGGAAATAATGAAATGCTATTTAAGGAACTTGCTAATGTGTTTGCCTGCAATGTTGAATTAATTCTTAAATAAGAGCAACATGGCTTTCTAGAAAAATAATGGGTTTGCTATTTACTGATATAAACTAATGGGTTTATTAGTGTTTGAAATCATGTCATAATGAAGTATTCATAGCCGAAAAGAAAGTGATACATGGATCTGTTCACTCCCCTTTTACTAACATCGTGTGGCAGTCTGGCTTCGCTGCCCAGCTTCCCTTTTAACAGGCTTTACATTTCAAAAGACATGTAGAAATATATCTAATTATTCCACAATTAAAAACAAATGGGTGGAAGAGAAAGCTCTTTTTTGCATTACAGTTTCTGATATGCTTCTTGAGTTTATCAATCATCGTCTCAAAATATATCTGTTGATCTGAAAAGATGCAAAGCAGCCCAACTTCCAGGGGCAATAAATAATGAGTTCCCATCAGCAGCCGCGCAGCGACGTGGGCCGGCCCTGGGCGCGCGGGGTGCATCCCTGCTGGGGCTGCCTGCTGGGCGGCAGCGCAGCCATCCCGTGGTCGGGACGAGGCGGCGGCAGGAGCTGCTGCGGCAGCGCGAGCAGCCTCTCCGCGCACGGACCCGTCCTGACCCGACGGCGGCAGCCGCGGCTCCAGCCCCGCCACGCGCTCCCCTCTCAAGGAAAACGCATCTCTGTGCAGCCTGTGTGCTCGCTGCCTTGCCCTCAGGTGCCACCCGGACACGTTTGCCACTCAAATTTCGCGGCGTTTTTCCAAACCCCAAGCAGACCCTCTGACACTGAGGAAGTGTCTCCACTTAGTTTCAGAGGGCTTTCTGAGTGTCTATTGATCAGTGTGTGCTAACGGCACAGAAATAATGTGTCTAATTTAACTGGCCACATGGAGGAGTATAGAAAAAGCATTAGTTATCCCCTGAAAGGCTTGGAACATCGATAGGAGGACATAACATTAATGACTTTCCTATACACGAGCTTCAAAAATGGCTAAATGAGGAAGAAATTACAAATTTATTTTCCTATAAGTTCAGCAGTTGTCTTGTTTTACTGCACGGGTAAAGCATTAAGCAATGAAATGTCACCCAAGGAGTATTTTCCTGGTAATTTGTCTGACATGCAAAGCGTATAAAACTAAAGAGAAAAAGATAGAAATGTGGGTTTTATTCATTTTGACAAATTTAATGATTTTTTTGCTCATGAAGTTTGGCTAAGGGTCTGCTGCCTCTGTCCGAACATTCTCAAATATTGCTGATCTCTAAGTGGCTCAATGTACCTAGAGCAACGTTGTTGTCTCCCGTCTGCCCTGAGCACAGATTCCTAATGTTGTGGCGATCTGTTAACATAAATGCATAGCAGGGATGATTTAGATCTTCATGTGTTTTCATTTTTCAAATAAATTGATTAAATACCAGTCTCCAGAAGTGAATCGTGCAAGTCCCCAGTTACCACCAGTTCCCTTTTTTTTTCATGCAGTAAAGGAAACTCTTTTCTCTTGCCTATGTTTTTATCCTGTGATCTTTAGGGTGTTGAAGATTTGTTGGGGTAGTGTGTGAACATGAGTTTCAGGCTGTAGATGGGGAGTGCAACAAAGAAGCAAAGAAACAGGGATAGGACAGGAAAGGAGGCCAGGAATGGGAACAGGACTGCCAGCTAGAAGATGTAGACCTGTGACTCGAGCAACGAGGGAGGTGCCTTCAGTTGCCTCCAAGCAATGAAGGCAGCAGAAGAGCAAAACCTTCCACGTAGGCTGCTAAGAAGGAAGTGCATTGACGTGGCCAAGAGGGAGCATGTGGCAATGTCATGGTGCTGAAGAGGGTAAACCCCTCAGGTTAAGGCTCCTGTTTAGCTTGTTTTTGGAAATGGGACGCATGACGACAAGCTAAGCTCTGTGCTTTGTCAGAGTGGGGCTGAATTTGGGTGCACTCAGCGCTGAAAGTTCATAGCTGGAGGTGTGACCGGGTTGATTTGATGCAATGAGAGGGTTTGCAAACCTCCTCCTCAGGAGGGAACGAGCCTCTTGTGCCAGGAGCGTGTGGCGGCGGTGGCCACGGTGACTGTGGTGACGTCCCTTCCCATGCTGGCTGTCAGTGCCTCCAGGTCCCCGCCGTGCTGCGGGCACCGGCAGCAACAGGCTGCTCTGGGTGACGTGCGCGGGTGATGCGCGGTCGCCTCAAGGGGTGGCGTGTGGGGCCACGGAGCTGAAACAGCCGGCTCCATGTGCCAGGGTACCCTGCGCATCTGATAGGGCATCTCTCATAGCAGCAAGATGCTTTTGTAGTTGAAAAACATTTCCTCCAAATACAGAAGGAAAATGATACTGTAATGTATGAATACCGACCAAGATTTATCTCAAAAACAAAGGGAGAAAAAAAGAAAAGAAAATGTTGGCAGAGAGCAGTAAGTGCCTGGATTTTAGATACTATGCTGTATTTCCTGTTGATAGAGCAAAACGGCGGGCATTGCTCAGCAGCAGGCGCAGGCCAGGCTGCAGGCGAGGGCACCCGGCCCCGCGGTGATCCCCATCTGTGGCGCCTGCCCTGCAGCCCGTGGTGGCGTTGGGGCTCTCCGAGCTGCTCCCCTCATCCTGTGGTGGGGCAGGAGGGCACCCTGAGTGCTGTGAGGGCTTCGGCGCGGCAAGGTGCGACGGGGGGATAACCGTGGGCCTGTTGTTTCCTGTGGTGGGACCGTGGGCAGAAGAACCAGCGTGCTGTTAACTCATCACCCTGTGCTTGTGGCCTGCTTGTCACCTGTTGGTGTCTCAGTATTGTGTAACTGGATGTCTAAAGCAGTTGTAGAGTAGTTGTATTGGTGGTAGTGGTATTGGTGGTTGTCGGTGTTTGCCCAGTGGTCTCCTTCGGTCACGACAGACTGGGAGCTGTGGCAGGATCCTGGCGGTGTCATGTGGCCCGGGGCACGGGGGGGCTCCAGGCTGCGTCTCTGGACACGCGTCCGTCCAGTCCATCCAGTCCTTCAGTTTCTGTAAGCAGGCGAGGAAGCTGAAAAGGCGACTGTTGCGTTGCAGGATCATCAGTGTGTGGTCTCTTTATGTGCAGATAGCCTCACTGATGGGGTCAACCTGTGGACCTGAATAAACCCCAGCCAGGCTGTGGTGCTGCAGCCAGTGGCACTTGATTACAGTTCCCAAAGGCTTTTTTGGGGGTTGAGGTCTACCTCCAACTGTGGTGTGGGTTGTTCTTGTTCCCTCTCCCTTCCCATGCAGGTAGCTGACATGAGTGGGCACGGTTTCACTTGCAAAGCGCCCCTGAAATTTCTGCAGAGATTGACGTGGTGTTAGGAGGCTTTCCTTGCACAGCGGCGTCTTGCTGATGGGCTGGTACAACAGCGTGTCTTCATCCTGGGTGGGCAGCAGAAATGATGCCGCTGGCAACGACCGTCACTTCTGGTCGAGGTAGTGAGGAGAGCGCAGGGGCGGGAATACAGAGGAGGTGCTGTGCAAGGGGTGCGTCTCGGTGGTGACCGGAGTGATCCATGTCCTGCAGCTCCGTGGCCTCCGCCAGGCCCCAGGGGCGGTTGCAGCCCGTGCGCTTGTCCTCCTTGGCCCCACGCCAGACCTTCCAGGTAGCCATGTGAGATCCATGATGCTGCGGCTTGGGCACAGCGTGGGGTGCAGGCTCAGCGACCCCTGATGCTCACGTGGGAGCTGCACCTCTCGTCCTTTCACCAGCATCCAAAGTCTTCTTGATTTGATGCTTTGGTTTCCAGCTGATAGAGATGAACAAGCACAGGGAGTTGCACAGATTTAGCTGGAGAATAGAGAGCTTTTCCGTGAGGTCGCAGGAAGCTCCTTTCCAGGCAGCATAGCCAAAGCACAGAGCGCCACGCGAGTGCTCGTGTCGGTTCCTGCCCTTTGCCCTCGCAGCCCTGCACGCGAGAGCAGGCGCAGCTGCCGGTGCGGGCGCTCCTTCAATATGACCTTTAGTTCTCATGCTTAATTTGCAGAAAAAGTCCTGCATTTACTGCCCGATTAGTATTCTGGAGCATTCCCCAGGAGGATGGGATCATTTGTTGCTCTTCCAAGCACAGGACTTCATGAAGGTGTTTTTTTTAAGAAACATGGGCTGTTAGACTGTGTTATTTTGACTGTCTACTAGATTCCCCTCTGCTGCTGGTCACCAAGAGCCAGTCAAGAAAGAAGTGTGGGAGATCCTGGGAAATGGTCCATGTAGATGCTTTCCCGTCTGGATGTGCACCTTGTTCCTTAGGAGCTGTCAGTGCTCCTGAGAGCTAAAGCGCAAGGGAAGTGTCTGGCCCTGCAGCGCCCCGCAGGTGCTGGCAGCACGGGGGCTGGCGCTGAGGTGCCGCACTGCCAGCCCGCTCGTCCTGGGGTGCTGGAGCGGGAGCCTCGGGAGCCCCAGGGCCGCAGGCACACGGGCGAGGGGCCGGGGCAGCAGGCGTCCAGCAACCCCGCCGTGGGGCGGCGCAGGGGCCACAGGTGAGCGCGGCCATGCAGGGGACGGGAGATCCCTGCGGGCTCCTCCAGCCCACGGCGGCACCGTGGCCACGACAATGATGTGATATTTATGGAGGACTAGTGAGGCCGAGGCTGCGCGCAGCGCGGAGGCCGGGGGGCGATGGTGGCCTCGGCGGGCGGCCCCGCGGGCGCCTCTGGCAGGGGCTGTCGGCGCTGCGCGCGCCCCCGGGGCCGTCGTGAAGGTGAAGCTGTCATATCGATCTTTTTAGCACTAAAATATGAGCCACTTTACCCCGCTCCCCGGCGCCGCCATGTGAAAAATAATAACTCGGGTCCAAATTAAAAATATTGATCCCGGGAAGGTGCGGAAAGTAAATAAACACCTCGCGAAGTTTTCGGGTCAGACAAGAAATGGCATTCAGCAATAAATGTGTCGGCATGTCAGAACCCAGGGTTCTTGATCTGCTTTTCCTCCTGGATTGATTTTTCATTACTTACTTCCTAAAAGTGTTGGAATTTGGTTCTCCACCGTTAAATCCCAGTGTTTGGGCAAATTATTTCTTTGGGGCTTATGAGGTGCTCCTAATCCACTCGCTCATTGATTGATTGATTTTTGACTCAATAAACTTGCATTACCCTTGCTTTATTTAAGGCTTCCATCATAATTTTTTGTACATTTAGGCTTGACTTTTTTATTTCCCTCTAACAGATGAGCTGACATTGGTCTATCAAACATGTGGGGAAACAATTGCCACAAGGTTAATTTTATTGCTAGCTCCATGCATTTTAAGCAGGCACCAGGTATTTTGCAGTGCAGGCTGATAAATGGCCCTTGAACAGCTAAGGCATAAGAGCGAGCAGGAGCACGGCGGTAACAACAACAACAACAACTCAGCCCCGCATGGATGCAGCGCCCGCCCGAGCACCGAGAGGGTCCTTTGGGCTTCACTGCTTTGAGCTCACGGTGCTGCCGGGCAGCAGCGTCATGAGCGGCTGTGCACGCGCTGCGGCCGCGGAGCTGAAAACCCCAAAAAGGGGGGTTCTTTCACCAACTGATTGGTTTATTTTTCAGTAGCAAAGCATTCTTCAGGAGAGGGAGTATCGATGCTGCTGTTCTCCGGCAATTCTGCAGCTGCTTTTTTATGTGGTTGTAAGAACAGCTCTGTGCTCGTGCCACGATTAGCGGTGGTGGATGGAGGGAAGCCCTGAGTGGAGGGAGAGCAGCTCCTTCCATTAATGGGAAGGAGAAGCTGGGTCACCGTTAAAAAGCCCGTTAAGTGATGAGATGTTCCCTGAGCACTGCCCATGCGCTCGGTGCCGTCGTGTCCACGTCGCACCTCGGCAAATCCCCCTGCCCTGGTGCTGCCATTTCGGAGTTCTGCTGCTGGATTTCCAAGCGGTGTCTGGGTAGTTCAAGTACAGTAAGCTCCCGTGCTTAATTGTGTCTAGCCCATGGAGCACAATCAATTAAAAGGAAAAAGTAGAGCTCCATGAATTACGTGTCGGTAGCAGTGTTGGTTATGAATGCTGTGGTTGCGTGGTTGTTCTTACCATGGCTTCTACGTGACAGCAGCATTTCACATGAGGTGTATTCTGTGGCTCTCAGGCTTGTAAAGAGTGTGCTCTGAAATGCACACGTGCCATCACCCCTGCAGGCAGCTGTCACATGTTGATGTAAGAACGTTTTTATAGGTTTGGGGGTTTAGATAGTGTATCTTTTGTTTGTTTGTTTTTTGTTTTTCAGTAGTCTCATAATTAAAGTATAGCAGACTAAAGGGTTTTTGGCTTGTCAAGGCGAATGTGATATGTGTTGATCCTTGGTGATGTTTTAGGAGCGAGCTTCAGATGTGCAGGCGGGAACTGGGAACTGTCGCAGTTGACCTGGACACGCCTCCGATAGGGCTTCCGAGACGAGGAGCGAGGCCGGCGCGTGGCGGTGCTCCCGCGGGATCTCGCTCTGGCGTCGGCACTGGCCCCGCTTGCTCCGGCGGCTGCGCGGAGGTTGGCTGCGCTGCTGGGTGCTGCCACGAAGGCAGGGGTGGTTGCAGGCTCCGCTCCCTGCGGTGCTCTTGGTGCTGGACTAGGGTCTGGATAATATATGGGTAACATTTTTCAGCAAGGGCTGTCAGAACAATAAATAAGTAAATAAATACACTTAAATTTTGCATTGAAAGTTGTCATGGAGAGGTTACCCAAGCCCCTGTTAAGAATGACTTGCATGCAGCTAGTACTGCCATCGTCCCAAGGGCTGTTCCCATCTTTTTCCACAATCCTATTCCACTTAGGAATTCAGGGGTCAGGAGTGCTACCATGCATTTGGCTTTTTTTTTGTTAATTTCAAAACAAATCCAGTATTTCATTGGGAGAAGGGAGAATTTTTGTATTTCATTAATTCAAATCATCTTAATTCACGATACTCCTAGTTCATTGGTGCAGAAAGGCTAGGATGCAAGAACATGAGCAGACCTTATAAAGGTTTCTCCTTGCCTTGATCACCTCCCATTACCCTTTTCCAACTTCTGCTGCTTGTGATGTATGGGAAGGGAGGGAAGCAATTTAACTATTAAGGCTGGCTGTGCTCAGTTTGTTTTGATGAAAATCAGAATTTGGGACAGGTTTTTTTAATTCAATCACTTGTCACTAGACTTTCTTAAAGAGAGGAAAAAAAAATGTAACTGACAGACTGGCAAAGGTTTGACCAAGCTGAGCGGTGGTTGGACCATACATCAAGGGAAAGGACAAATGTGATTGAGTGCTGTGTCACAACACTGCAAGTGGGAAACAAATATTCTGCAAGAAATCTATTGGTGAGCAAACTGAAAAATTGTTAAGCGCTTAAGAAAGGTGCAGGCTTGTTAGCATTTTTGACAGAAAAGCACCGAAGCAGCGAGCATGGAAAGAGCGAGCGAGGGGCTGCGCTGGGCTTTGTGCCGAACCCTCCACTGCGGGCACCTGCCCAAGGAGCCCAGCGGCTCCAGCGGCCGCCCCGTCGCTGCCCTGCAGAGCTGCCCCTGCCTGGGGCACACAGGGACCCCAAAGGCGTCCGGAGTGGGTCCCCAGCTGGAAACGCCCTCGCGCTCCTGCCTGCCTTCCCATAGGGCTGATAAAAGCTGGTCTGGAGAAATAATGCCTGATGCTGCTCTTAGTGCAAAATGAGAAATCATTTTCAAGTGTAGCAATCATGAGAATAAATTGAATATGAATTAGCTTTCACTAATGCCATTTTATTTTGCTGCTAAACAATGTGACTCTAAAAGCTTTTATCAAATGAAAATTTAAAAGCAAGAGGACCGCTCAGCTACCATCCTCTGTATAGATGTTCTTGCCAATCCCAAACGCATCTGCCTGCTGTGGGAGATTTTACTGGTGCTTTCCTTAATGCTAACACACCAGGATCGGCGGTAATTAATAAGATCTGTTAAGCAAACCCAGGTCAACGTGCGTGTGATAAATAGAGCTATTGTATGTGGAAAACAATTAATTTGTTGTTCCATATGGCCTGCTGTCCATTAACATGCCCTATTAATAACACAGAGCAGAAAAGCTCTAATTAAGTGCACTGGAGTTTGAGATTACATGTTCATAGTCTGTGTGGGTGACAATCTGGAAGTTTGGCGAAACCCAGTTTTTGGAATGGGTTTCATGGGGTGATCAGCCTGGTCATCACCACCCACTCCCATCCACAGCCACCGTTCTCTGTGCTCTGTCCCCAGAACGGAGGCTGGTCTTGCTCTCTTTTTCTGCAAATGCAGTGAAACTTAAGCATCTCCTTGGAGTCAGCCGGCTCTGTTGTTTCCCCTCTTTTGATTACAGGTGCTGTTAATGCAGTTAGGTATAGAGCAGACATGGCCCCATGCAGTCAGCACTTGTTCCTGAGGTGCCTTTCACCCCCCCGGGCAGGTGGAGCAGCTTGAGCTGCCGTGGGCAGCAGTGGTGCCGCGCTCTGCAGCAGCGGCGCTCCGGGGCCCCGGGTACTGCAAAAATAACACGAATGAATTTCAATTTAATAACCTTGTGAGTGGTTTTTTGGAAAAAGCGATCTCCAGCATGTTTGTGCTCATTGTATACTGTGATGCAGTTAGATCTTTGTGCCTGTCACTAAAACTGAAATGGAAAATGCCAGAATAAAGTGTGTGAGATGCAAGGGAAGTCCCAAGGCAGCAGTGGGCTCGCGGGGCGGCCTCTCTGCTCGTTCTGCAAAGACAGAAGCGTTCGGCTCTGTTTTGATTCAGTGTCTTCTGTTTTGATTCAGTGTCTGTAGTTCCTTCATACCGTCAAGTTTTGTTCATAAGAGCAGAATGTAATTAACTCATGATAATAATTTGCAGGTTTCCAAATTTAAAAATATAAATGCCTTTTTGAGTACAGTCTTCCAGTGCTGAACATGGTTGTCTGTTCAGGAGAAAGCTATTTGTAATTAAATTTGGAAGGAAGTTAGGACTCTAGTTTGACCACTGTCTTTCTGTCATTCCTGGTGTTTCAGGTGTTTCAGGAGTTGATGCTGGAGGATCAAGTCTCCTGCATAGGACTTTCACCCCAAAATTCTGCTTGGACTAGAGTTAGTTAATACTTTAAAATAAAAAGTTTAGGTAAACTTTTTAGGTAATACTTTAAAATAAAATGTTTAGGTAAAGATTTAGTAGTACAGTTCTGTTTATACTTTCTCTTCATTTTCTCTGCTGCTGCAAGAAGGCTTTGGTTACCCTTCTGCTTTTCTTCTGTTGGCAGTTCATCTCAGAAATTGTATGATTTGATAGATTTTATCATGAAATACCTGAGATGCAATAGATATTTTAATTGTTCTGAGATATGTTTTTCTTTGGAGTCTGTGGCAATCTGCAGACTGCTTTTTAGAAGCACTGATTGATGAATCCTGCTGTAATTTAAACTAAAAGTTAATAAGACAGACCTACACAGATCTCATGCAAGTTATTAGACCCGTAAGGCACTTTAATGTATATCATCTATTATTCAAAGAAGTCCATGCCAAAAATGTTTCCAGTGCCCTAATAAAAATTCAATATCATTATTTCAGAGAACTTCAGGAAATGCAAACGGTCAGATACACTAAATTTATGAAAACAATATTCGGTGACAGGAATGCAGATTGAGCACCTCGCTAGGAACACGCCTTGACCTGTTTGTGCAGGAATTTGCTGCTCCTTGAGCTTCTGCTTTGCGAAAGGAGTTTTTTCTCTGTTGTTCAATTGCTGAATTAGATCTGTGACATTTGGCGTTTCGCTTTGGCCGTGCGATACAGAACGCGGAACTGCAGTGGTGCCACGGAATGCAGGCAACGCAGCGGCGGCGCCAGCGTGTCGGGACGAGCTACGAGCCGCGTCCTCGAGCCGTCCGCGAGGTCTGAGGCTTCTGCTGTGAAAACCCGTGGCAGGGACCCGGCGGCCGCGTCTCCCGTCCACGCGTGGAGCTTGGCACCCGCGGGCGGGATGGGACGGGACGGGGCGAGCGGAGGAAGCGGGTGCCCCAGGCCCCGACCTCCACAAACGCTGGCTCGTCTCCCAACAATCACAATCATTTAAGGGCTTTTCAGAAGGCATGGAGCAAATCGGATAAAACAATTACTGCTGTAGCTCGTCCTGCAGCTAAGTGTATTTTTTTATGTGGATCTTGCACGACGTCTCCTCCCCGTTTTCATCCATTATCGCAATAATTGAGTTTGCAGCCTGAATTAAATTTATCAAATTGCGTTACCCTCCTTTGAAATTGGATCGGGATGCTGGCAGTGGGAGCGGAGAGTTAATCTGCTTTGCTAAAGCCCCTGGTGGCGCGGCGGCAGCAGGATTGAGACGGCTCAAACGTCTCCCTGTCACCCCGGACACCGTGTAATTTCTCCTCAATCCCTTGTGCAAATAATGACATTTGAATCGAGCATTAACAGGCTTAATTACTTTAAAATTGTCATTTTAATTTACACTGATATAGTATTGATCATACAAGCAGAGATTAAGCTGTTCAGTGGAGCAGATGATGGGGAATTAAACATTAAAGGGTCCTCGTGGGGCTGAGAGGCCGCCGGAGAGTGCCAGGAGAGGAATGATATTTCTCCGTAATGAACTGGCGGCATGCAGGGACATGAATCTCCGGCCTCCCGGAAAAGGGGAAATAATGGGGTTTGGGAAGCATTCGCCGGTTATTCATTCGCTGCCATGCACCAATTCTCCAGTGATTCATCCACCTCACCAACATTTATTTATCTAGCAAATTCGGAAGCTCTGACCTTTCCGCTAAGTACATTTAACATCAGACCCGTTGAAATATTTTAGGTGCAACTTTTCCCAAATATTGGTTATTGTTTCTCATTTCTGGGCCACTCCCTCACGCGCGCGCACCCACGCGCCCGGCGCGCCGGGAGCCCGGGCACTTCATAAAGGGATGAAGTGAGGTCTTCCCAGCCCTTGACCTCATTTAGTTACAGCCCATTTTCCTCTTTGGTAAACTTGAATTAGAGGTAATTTGGAGCCAGTTGACACAAGCACGCGTGGAAGATTGTGCAGCGTCCGATAAAAAATAGCACAGCATTTAGCAATAAAAACAAGGGCTAACCTCTGTAAAAATCTGCAGTCTAGAAACGCTGCTCATCTTGTATTCAGTGTGCTTGGAAACTTCAAGAGACATAGGGAATGATTTAAGATAAAAATGTTTATATCGGTGTGTGTGATTTGTCTAATAGTTTGTTTGAAATGTCATTAGGAAAGAGGTAGCTTTAGAATTTACGGTTAAAAATGTCAAAATTAGTTGTGGATGTTAAATGACACAGAATGGGTGTTGTGCTTTCATGTGGAACAATTATTGGTTTTATTTTCTTGGACTAGGAGACTTCTTTTTCCCTTACATTTCAGTTTTATCAAGGAAGACTAAACACTAGTGTGACAAAACAGGCTGTTAGATGAGTCACAATAATTCCAGTTATTACGATTTAAAATAGAGCATCTTCTTTCCCCAAATCAACATTTTCTCATTTAAGGGAGCATAGGGCCAGACAACAGCCGCTGGCTTTGAGTGCTGCATGCTATCCTGCTGGTAAGCCCGTAGATTCCTGCAGAAATCCTGAAGTCGATGGCCGCTGTGTGTTTGTTAGCTGGACTTCCCTGCGGTGTCGTTGCTCCTGTGGGAACGGGCTCACCCGTTGGAGCAATGGAGGGGTCTGAGCGGGAGAGCTTGAATTGCTGAACTATGGCTGGATGTTTTTGGTTGCGGTTTCTCTGTGCGTGGTTTGCTGTCCTGCCTGGCTGCTCACGTGTCCCTCAGTTTCTGTTCACAAGCATCCTGGCTCTTGGTGGGGATTTTAGAGCAGCAGCGATTCCCGGCCTGCCAGCACGGTGTGGGCCACACTCGTTGCCAAGGGCACCGGGAGCCATCCTGCACCTACCGTGCCTGGGCCTGGGCCTTGGCCTTGGTGTGGCCATGCGGAGCAGAGCCCCACGTGGCCCCGCACGGAGCAGAGCCCTGGGGCCCTGGCTGCCGCTCGTGGGCCTGGTCGCGGCGCGATGCAGAGCCCGGGGGCCCTGGCTGCCGCTCGTGGGCCCGGTCGCGGCGCGATGCAGAGCCCTGGGGTGCTGGCTGCCGCTCGTGGGCCTGGTCGCGGCGCGATGCAGAGCCCGGGGGCCCTGGCTGCCGCTCGTGGGCCCGGTCGCGGCGCGATGCAGAGCCCTGGGGTGCTGGCTGCCGCTCGTGGGCCTGGTCGCGGCGCGATGCAGAGCCCGGGGGCCCTGGCTGCCGCTCGTGGGCCCGGTCG
>JAVCKT010038429.1:21935-39872 GCA_032273925.1 Rhynchotus rufescens
TTCGGAGAAGCCAATTATTAAAGTTTTCTTTAATGTAGTCCATGAAATTTTTTGGGGTAAAAAAAAAAAAAAAAAAAAAGCCTGTTTAATGTGCACAGTCAATAATGCTGTATCTTATCTTACACATCTCTTATCACTTTCAATTACTGGCTAACAATAACAGTCAGGGCAAATGCCCAGGAAAAAGTAAGAACAAGACAGCATATATGGTACTTCATCTCTTGCCCAACCCTTTAGCTATTATCTGTTTTGCATTGAGCACGCATCTATTCAGAAACCCACAGCAAATCTTTCTTCCAAACCCTGCTCCAATCTCCTCTTGCCTCAGGGGGTTGGCATTTGTAACACACTTTGACAAAGGAGTTCCAAAGGACTATTACCTGTTGGACGAAAACCACCACATTTTGTTTCAGATTGGGTCCTGTCAGCTTCATTTAATTATCCCCCAATCTTGGACTGGAAAACAATGAATATCTGATTCTTGTTCATGCTCTCCATTCGTGATTCTCTATCATAACAGATATGATCTAACCATAACCTCTCTTCCATATAATTTTTCTTTCCAGATCAGGACTAAATAGTCCTAGCCAGCTTAGTCATTCCTTTCAAACAAGCCATTCCAAATCTTTAATCACTTTGTGACTGCCCTTTTCTGAAGCATCTTCACTTCCAGCATATCTTTCCTGAAATGAGGGGATCAGAAATGCAAATGGTATTCAATGATAGAAAAATCCCGAACTTACAAAATGGCATAATTGTGTTTTCTGTTCTGTTCTTTAGATCTGACTGCTACAAAGCAGTCAAAACTAAACTGAAATTGAGTCAAAACTGAACTGTTTTCTCATAGGTCCCTACAACAGCCTCAAGATATTGTTCCTGTACGATAATGTTCAGCTTACAACAGATCATCTTATATATGTGAAGCTACCATATGTTCTTCTTCATGCATCACTTCACATTGAAGTTCACATATGTATTTATTGTCCAGTCAGCTTTGTACCATCTGCCCTCATTCTTGCTAAGTTACTTCCCATCAGCCAACTTCATTAACCCTCTGCTCAGAGTTTGTAGCCCCCAGACACTGACAGAGATTATATTTTGTATTGCCTAAAAAAAAATGAATCTTTTAAGAAATATTTCTGAAGAATATGGCCTCAAATTTATTTTTATATGGAAGTTTAAAGCTGTAAATTTTGACTGTCTTTGTTCTAGAAAGTAGGGAGCCTACTTTCTGTTTCATAGCCTTCATTGCTTCCTTACAGCAGGATTTTGCAAAATAAAGCAATCACACCAGTGTCGCCTCACCTCTAGCTCTGTAACACACAAAAACCCTTGAGATTGCACTTGGGAACTGAAGAATGCAGGTGAGGCTACTCACTGCAATTAGTCTGGCAGCCCTCCGCCTGAATACACAGTGTACCCAACAGTCAGCTGTTTGCCACAGTGTCGAGAACAATTCAGTCATATTCTCAGCCAGGTTGAAGACAGTACTTATCCTTTACCTCCCCATCAATGTACTTCTCCAAGCAGATCGCGCAGTCAGAAGTAGAGCTGCTACTGAGTGTGTCCAGTGCTCCACAACTACCTTCCCGGTGTCCCTTACTTTTGGACTTAAATTTCCTGGTTTCCATTTTTTCCAGTGCTTGCACTGCAAGCCTGTTCATAGAATTCTACAAAAGAAAAAGAAAGAAAAAAGGGGGGAAGGGCAAGAAGAAAGGCAACACTGCAGCATAAAGGATTGTAGGAGCAGAGAAACACCATCATATCACATTAACACATCTCAACACATCCAGTTCAGACTGATGTACAGTTTTATATATTAAGCAGAGTAAAGGCTAACTAGGAATTTAGATCAGAAGTTTCATGAAAAAAATTATGCCACTTGCATGAGTTAAATCAAATTGAAAGAGGTTAAAGGTGCACACTGGGATACACTGCAATTGCTTAATTGATAGTCACCAACTATTTAAGGCATCATATAGAGCTTGGTGAGGGACCTTTTTTTCATCTGTCAATATTGACTGTTATGCCTCATTATAGTATTACTGCCATATTACTAGAGGCAGTATTTCAGATAAGAATTAAAATGAAATGCTGCTGAATTAATTCTATCATTTCAGGCTCCTCCCCTCTCAAAATTTACTTTATGAACATCAACAATGGCAGTCTAGAAAGACAGTGAATTCTTTCTGTTTTACATCATCCCTTTGTAACACTTCTACTATGTACTTTTAGCCAATAGTATCTTGGGATTACTATGCAAGATGTGCAAGTGAACAGTGCTAAGCATAACAGTGCTTGCATTCCTTTTATACTTTTTATATGTATATATTAATGTCCTGCATTCCAGAAGTAGCGACCAGGTTCTATGAATAAAAGTAAGAGAAAGATGACTTTGAGCATTAAAAGAATATGTCGTTACCGGTCTTACCTGACTACGTCGCTGTTTCAGTTTGATCTTGACAAGAAGAATGAGGCAAACCAGAGATACAACCACAAAAAAGGCCAGGAAAATTCCCATATCAAAGTACTCAGTGGGTTGCTTAAAAATTAAAACAAAAATATTATTTTTCCTCTCTTTAGATCATATTCAAATCTATGTTCCTTTCTTTTCTCTAGTCTCTCAGTGGTTGGTTCACTAGTGCCAAAGGCAAGAGTCAAAACACACACTGTTTTGCTCATTTACTATGATTCTATCAGACAAAACCAGGTGTTCATACTTTTTAGCAAGGTAGCAAAATATAGACATTGGCAGTCACAGAATTGAGTTTTATAGTATCTCTGAACTGATCCTACAAAAAGCAGTATTTTTCCCCCAAGTGAATCACACTAATACAAATTTTCATGGCTCAGTGGTTTGCTTGCATATACATGAAAGTAAAAATCTAAATTTGATTTTTCAGCAAACTTTCTCGTGTGCTTTGTATTTCTTAACACAAGAATTCCATAAGAATAAAACAAGAAATAAAATGAAGACTGGGTAATGGCTGATGCTTAGGTTTGTTCTGCTTATGTAAACTACATGTAGGAAGTGTTTTTGAGAAAAAAAATCATATTGTAAGTATAATTTTCAGATACCAAATAATCAACTCATGCTTAAAATACTATATAAGAATTAAGAAAGACATGTTAACAGTCATGTTATAAATCTGAATTCTGAGGAGCATGCAACAATTTATTTAAGAAAAAGGAAAATTGTTATATAAAATAGCTGGCCATTTACAAATTAAAGAGAATCCTTATGAAAGACATCATGGCTTACACTGAGGATGCAGTTACTTGCTTGATGTAGTTACTTAATTCTATTATGAATGTAGAATAGAATTTTGCATCTACTAGTTCTCACAGGATGCATCAGACATCTTCCCAACCAATGCAGTTAACAAGCACTGCACAAAAAAGCAGCAGGGTGTAATACCTAGATAAAGTTTCTTAAAGTCTCACCCGTGGAGCACGATGTTGAATTCTCGCTCGCGCCACTTTCTGCTTGTTAACTATGTTCATTAGCTTAACCGCATCAGCACCTTTCACATACACCACTGGTCTCTTCAGGGGGTCTTCTGAGCCTTGGTTCAGCTAGAACACAAAGGAATAACCTACTCAAAGGTATGTTTCTCTTTCAAAGAAAGGAAAGGAAAGGTGTACAAAGATTGAAATGACTCAAGCATCAGCTACTCTTTTCTAGTACAAACCTTCACCTAAGTGTTGACACGTTTGAGCCTGATTTTGACTTTTGAATTATCCTGATATTTTAATTTGATTGTTGGACTGATCTAAAATGTGAAAACAAGCAAATGATACCTCTGAACAGCAGCTTTGAGTGCATTATGTCTCAGTTCCTATAAAAATTGTCATCATTTCAATAAAAATCAGCCTTGTAACTTAATAATTTTCTGAACCTCTGAACCTTCTGTTATTTCAGCTTTGAAGATATATTTTTGATATACATATTTCTCAGCTTTATGAACTATCTCATATCAAGTGTGTGAACTCCTACTTCTTAGATTCTTTTTACCTTACTCATTTAGTCAGATCTGTAAATTCTGGTATTAATTCCACAAATTCATACAAGCAATTACTTGGGTTATAGCACATACAAGTAGACTGCTTAGTTTGCCCTGCAGCGGACTTCCAGGTCCAGCTGAGCTCTTTTGAAAGGCAAAACCATAAGGTCTGAGAACACTTCAGGTTGAAAGAGACCTCTGCAGTCCAGCCTCCTGCTCAAAGAAGGGTCAACCAGATTGCTCTTGAAAGCTTTTGAGAATAG
Organism: Rhynchotus rufescens; assembly: GCA_032273925.1. NCBI lineage: Eukaryota > Metazoa > Chordata > Aves > Tinamiformes > Tinamidae > Rhynchotus > Rhynchotus rufescens. The sequence goes on from JAVCKT010038429.1 coordinate 26,203, forward strand.
AGACTACAAAACTTCCTCAGATAACCAATGCAAGCAAATTGCTGAATTGCATACTAGAATGAAGAGCGAAGCAAGAGAATTGTGTTCTGCTACCAGTTTCTCAACTTTTGGTGATAGTTGTACCCAAGTTACTAACAAGTTACTATCAAGAACCAAGCACAGACAGCTGCTAAAAGTAGATGAAAGGGAGCAGTCATCACTGACTTAGCTTCCTAAGTTCAGAGCAGAGCTGCTGAAAGTAATTGCAAAATATATATCAGAGAAAATACTGAGGAAAAAAATCCCACAGATTTCAGTGTTGTGCAGATAAATTCTCTATGTACAAAAGAGTAAAAAACATTCCTGAGAATATCTGTCAGATCAAGATTGTAGCCTTGATACAAAGCACAGTTCTCAAAAGTATCCACTGCACGGGGTATGGATTCATTTGTCCAACAGATGCTCATTTCAGCTTTTTTAACCTATATGTACCCTACTTGTCTACTAAAGATGTAGCCCAAAACCCATTGGCTGAGAGAGAAAAAAAAAAGAAGTTTAGAACTCTTCCAAGATTCTTGTTTAGAACAAGGTTTGGAAGCCATTTTGCAACCTCAAAAATAGTGGTTGCTTGACAGTAGCTGCTTGGATTCTGGATTCTCGGCTCTAGCAGCATCCTTAAAAATTACCTCCCAAATTTCCCTCTTTCACATTCTCAGTGTGAAGCACTTCCAGAACTTCTTGCCCACTCAAACAGAAATTGAAAAGCCCAGGGTCAGAGGTAGTATGTCTTCAGGTATGTTTTGTTGTGATACGCTACATGCTCCCAAGTCTTACCTCAGCAGCCCTAAGAACAGCAAGCCCTGAGAGGCTGAATAAGGCTAGATCTGACTTCATACCTGATCAATGGCATCTGGATTTTCAGAAACATCAAAAATGACTGCTGTGGCTCCTCGCTGTACTGCTCGTTTTGCCTGCAATGGGAAAGACAGCATCCTCAGTTTCACTCCAAAAGACCACCTCTTACCTCAAAAATAACTCCTCCTTGTCTCCAGGCAGCAAATTTAATAGTGTATGGTTAAAAAAAAAAAGAATATTTACAAACATAGGAGTTACTGAACCTCTACTGATTGCAGTTAAACTTCAGTATAGCTCCAGCTGTCTCTCTGCTCCTCCTTCAGACTTCTTTCCCCACCCCACCATGGTTCTGCAAAGACGACACTGAATTCTCCACAAAGAACAAACTTTTTCTGTCATTTGTGGTACAGAGTCAAACTCCTTATTGTAGGAAATAAAGGTGGACCAGGTTCAATATACCTTTTAAGTCTGCTGAGTCATAGTCTCTCACAATCACCATAAAATCTAGAACACTGCAATCCCTGTGTTGTAAAGTGCCTTTTTTTTTTTTTTTTAAATCCTCATCACAGGTTATTTCTCTTTCTGACCATTAGAGGTCAGAAGTCTTACACATAACTCTTTCTATGCAAATCAGATCAAACCTTTAAGTGTAAGGCTTTTCTACAAATACACACTTCAGAATTGCAATCACGAACAGCACTGAGGAGGCATTATAAAAAATCTTTTGTGATACAGAAAGCGCTATTTTAACAACTCAGGCATGGTATTTTTACCAGCGTTGGCAAGCAGGCCTCTGTCTGTTCTGCTGAAGTGTGGCTCAACAGCTCCATAAAGCAAATGTTCTCAAGTATCTTTCAGAACTGTCACTACTTCTGTTGGATGCAGAATGGAAACAGCTATTTCCCCAGGGAATGACGATCACCATCACCACAGTCTAAACAAGAGCACCCTGACTCTACAGGGACAAGCAATCCCTGAAGTTAAAATTGAGATGGAGGATAAACTTATGAAAGGGAAGAATTATGAAATACCACTCAGTGTTCTCATTAAAAGAAGGTGGGTCAGGACAGGGCTGCTGGCTTGAACATCTACAGGGCATTTTTTTTGCTCTATTCCTGTATTTTGTTTTCATTTTAAACCTAATAAAGCACCTGAGGGAAACCAACTCCCAAGTGGGGTCTCTGTCTCAGCCCAGCAAATATTTGTCCCCTTTGAAGTCAGCACACCTGGCTAATCACTAATAGCTGGTGGGCAGGAAGAATTAAAAGGAACCTAGTACATGTTCTTCATTGCAGAGACATGACCCAGAGGAGGAAAAAACTCACTCAAGTTTCCCTAGAAGGCTCTTTTTACAGACAACCAGTGCTTGCAGAACTGTTCAGGACATTTAAATTGTTCTTTCAGGATGGTCAGTTGACAAGCAAGGCACTTTTGATCTTTGAAGATAATTTGTAGCTTGGTTCAGAAAAAAACTTTTGTTCTATGAACTCAGTGAATGAGCTGTTTACAGAACAACATTTTACCATTAGATTTCCACGAGGAAGATGCAATCTCTATTTCCTACTTTGTATTAGGAAAGTCCCAAATGAGTTCAAAAACTGTGGAGAAGTGTCCTGCCCCCTTCCTGTCCACACCAATTTATTGAACTTAAAATTAAACTGTACAAAAAAACAGGAAAGAAACCTAAGTAATACAGACTAAAACATTTTATATAAAACTCTTGAACAATGATATCGTACCTACTAGGACAATTTTCCTTACTGTTCTGCCTGATTTTTTCCACCTTCCTATCAATTACTCATAGTAAGTTTTATTTATGCCAGGTCTTTTTGGCAGATTAATAGGTGAAACAGATATGTACCTTCATGTTATAAAGCCAATGAACGTCATGCTAGCATGGAAATTAAATACCCCTGAATGACACAGAGCACTGGGAGATCTGTGATAGTTCCGTTCAGCGCTTCCATACAGCCATTAAGTGTCAATTCTTGCATCCTCTGCACAAACATTAGCACTCCTAGCCTGTGGCATGTGAGCAGAGTAGACCCGTGCTGAAGCACCTCCCCACTCTGTGTAGTAAGGCTGGACATTTAAAGACTGTCCCTAAAAACACTATTTAAGCAAAGTTATACAGATACATTCTTTACCTTCATAATATATACTGCCAAACAAACAGAAAGACATTTCTCAATTCAATTCCTGTGCAATCAACCAAGAGCAGTAAAGGTGCAGGTCCACCACTTGCTGAGATTATTTCACCTCAGTGGATAAAAAAAAAAAAACACTGTAACTACACTCTTGTATTTTTCTTTCCTTTCTCAAAAAGCAGTACAAAAATATATACACAATCTCCTAGTCCTTTCCTGTCTGCATGCAGAGTTTGAAAACCTACACTGCCAGACAATGGACTCTGACCTGTTTGCTCTACAAAGTCACAAAAAGCAAGTGTCACTTCTGCGACTTCTATTTTTGATGTAAAGTGCGCCCTTACGCAGAATGGATCTGTAGGTATGTATGCTCTATATACATCAGCATCACGAAGTGCTCCATCATGCATAAAGACTGATTAAAGAGGCTTAAGTGCTCCTTTTTCTTATCAGCAGACTGAAAATGACGTCTTTAGCAAGTCCTGTACTGTCAATTCACAAATTCTTTTGTCCTTAGATAAAAAAGAAGCAACAACAAACAGGTTGGTTATAAGCAGCCCTCTACAGGATATAGACAAGTAATCTGTTGTCTTACTTGACAAGCACAACTTTAATTTACTGTCTGGAATCAGTAAATTAAGGAAGTTTTGTGGAAAGGAATGAATTTTTTTTTTTTGCAGGGGCATCTGTTACAGCATTTCCCCCTTTCTGTGTTATATGTAATGATGCTATATAAATTATGGTTTATATTTGCAATCTATATCACCACATCTAGGTATTGTGGTTGGCATCTGTCTTAAAACAAAAAAAACCCTCTCAAAACATTTCTGGTAGAGCACAGATGGCCAAGAAGGAAGAGATAAAAAAAAAAAAATGGACGTGATATAGGTGAAAAAGAAATCTTCTAATTTTCTATTTTGTTTTTAGGTATGAAGCTTCAGATGTGGAACAACTGTTTCAATGAGTCCTCTGGTGTGCATCTCATCCTGATTACAGTTGGTAGTCTCTGGGAGATGAAGAAGGTTTGTGCTGCTCATGGAGAGGCAAATTACAGTCTGAACCCCACATTGCACACTGTCTGAGCTTGGAGATAGCTGAGGAAGATACGTTAAGTCTTCTTTTCTCTACCTCATTCCACTCTTAAGTTTCCTCAGTCTTAACTACAATCCACTGAAAAAGGTGCTCACAGGTCTGGACGCTTACACAAGGGAAAAAAAAGCCCTCCAATTTTGTTTTTCACATCTTCTGAGCACTGATAACTTTCATAGATTCTCTCCATAGGTTTCCAAGTGCCACAAATACAGTCAGAATCACAGAGGCCAATGAAATGACAAGAGCAATCACCAGCATTCTTGGGTAGATGCAGATAAACAGATGGGGTATGCAGAGTAATTCTGCTGTAAATAATCACTAGCAATCAAGATGAATATTAAATACTGTCTGAGATAAAAATGTGAAAGAATGTACTAGATCCTGCAATCTAGAGAGCATGAGAAACAAAGCATATGACAGAAGTATGAGGAAGGCATCCCCTCACATCTCCAAGCCTGGGGAAAATCTAGTTATTCCCTCAGGAAACTACAGAAAGACTGAAAGAGCTCTGTACTCCCTTCCAATGGGCCTGGCTAACAGAAAAATTAAGCAGTGGCTTGCTTAATAAGACAAACTTTCAACGCATGTGGCCAGATGATTATTGAACGGGTGGACTGTTTCCTCCCATTCACTCCAAACAGGTTGTAGGACAGGAAAAGTCAGAGCAGCAAGAAGGTCTGCCATCCAACTGACACAAAGACATAAAATACTTGAGACAAACACTTGGATATTTTAGAAGCATAACTGGGTCATCCCACTAAGGAGGGGAGGAAAAAAAGCTCAGCAAAATCTGCCAATGCATTTTCAGAACTGCATTGGACTGGTTGCTACAAAGCCAATAACGGTGGATACTGCTACTGAGGTCAATTTTAAAATACATCTGGAAAACTACCTTAAGGTTAAGGTAAGCAAAGAAATATATACCCTGTTTACCTTGGACTATCCATAACACGCTCAGCAGCAGCAGCTGTTGGGAAAAAGAATCTGCAGTTTGCCACAAAGACATCCCAGCATAACACTCCACCACAGTCTGCTCACACCAAGAGTCCTGCACAAGTCCTCACCCTTGCATCAAATACACCGCTTTACTGCAACAGACACCCTCTACATGCCTTTTCTCTCAGCATAACCAAGAATACAGACTAGCAGCACCCCAACACTAAAGGCATCACTTTTGTCTCTCCTACTCAGAAATTTGGCTCAATCACCAAAGAGACCTTGGGCTCCCAGCAAAGCTGGGAAGCCAGGACACAGGCCAATTCTGATGCAGAACACAGAGGAAGAGGAAAAGGACAAAATCTATCCTGCTAATGGCAAAAGTTACAAATTAACCAGTCCCCTTAATGTACAATTCCCCAGAAACACTGTGTTAGGCAAAAAGCAAGCAAGGCACCATTTCAAATCTCTTCTGAAATAAAGAAAAAGGAACCTGCAGATTTCACTCTCAAAGCTAAGGAAGGCAGTATCACAACACAGCAGTCAAACACCTTAAGTATCACACTGGCATAAAACTCCTGACTATAGCCCTCAACTCAGCTCCTCTGGCACCTTTTTGTCTTATAGGTGTAACCTATAGATCCTGCATTACATGGCATCATGACAATTGCTCTATTGATGCAGCAGTGTAGAACTAGAAAATTCAAAGCAGTAGTATGAAATTTAAAAATATAACCAAAACTAAGAAAACAATATTATGAACATCATCTAGGAACACTCAACTTCAAAAACAGTGTCACTTATGATTTTCTAACTTAAGAATGAGCTGTCTTGAACCAGATAGCACTCACAAAAGTGAGTAGCACACTAGGCAAGTGTCCAAGTGCATTTATTTATGACAAATTACGGTGTAACACAGAAATTCTGCTACATTTTGAACCTTTTCAAGTTTTTTCAGTACTTCAGAATTCCTATACACAGTTACCTCCAAAACTAGTTTCTGGTAAAGAGCTAAAAGTTATTTTCTGAAAAAGGTGGCAGAATTTTATGAAGATCAATCATTTTAGTGAAGTCCTTCTTGGAAGACAAACAATAATGTAAAATTGCCCCTTGATAGTAACTATTTTTATCTGTAAAACTCCTTTTATTCCCCCGCTGGAGCTTCTGACCCCTCTGTTAGGTAGAAGTATCAGCATGGAATACTATAGAATACATATGTAACCCAGAGTAAGGGATCTGAATCTTTCCAAGTGAAGAAAAGTTTGAAAAATATCCTTGGCATAGAGTATAATACTACTAGTGCTTCTACGGAAGCTTGAGATTTGTGCCTTCTCATTTTTCTTTCAGACTTATCAAATTAACTACTAGAATAATTTACCTGGATAGTAAATTCAGCAGTAAAAGGTTACATGCCTCACCTTAGTACTCTATCTAGCAACTTTTAGTGGGTTGGCTAATCGAAGATGACATGGCTATTCTTTCAAACAGCGGTTCTTGGTTTCCGATTAGATTAGTTTCAAAGTCCCAAACTGTGGTGGGCCCATGTTGTTAGATTGTTGCTTCTTAGGAGAAAAAAAAAAAAAAAAAAAAGGGATTCTTGTTACAGAGGGAAACTGGAAACTTTTCTCCACACAAGCAGAGACATAGCTGCAGTGTAACGGCCTCAGGGTAAGGATTAAAGAAAAAGAAAATAGAAAACCCTTCCATCTCTAATTAGGGTCTTCATTTGCCAAAGAACCATTCCACAGCAGGAGGAATTACATTCAGCCTGTTGCTTGGATAACGTCTCCCAGCAGGTTGGCTCCTCAGAGGAGGCTTGCCTGAGCCAACAATTTCTGGTTACTTGGAGGCAAGCTGCCTGTGTATTGTTTTAACTAGATTTTTTTTTTTTCCCCCTTCATGAAGAATAATCTTCTATTCAGAATGCAGAGATAGAAAACTTCATTTGGTTTGAATTTGTCCCCAGTTTCTTTCTCCCTTTCTTTTTTTAAACATGGGAATTATAGGTTCTGGGATTTGCATTATTTCTCTTGCAGACATCAGTGTTTTTCCCCCTCTGGCCACTTGATTCTTTGCCAATGAAGGCTGCTGTCTAGAGTCCAGCCATTCATCAGACCCTACCTCATCATTAACACTGTGGTGCTGGTGGTCATAGACCATTGCTGGTGACAGGAAATCCTAACTTGCAAGAGGTTAACCACAGCCCATAAACAGCCAGGCCAGCTCATTAGTCCCTCACAGACAGCTGAAAGGACCCTCTGGGAGTTTCAACACTCTTCATGGACTCAAGTCTATGTAGCTATGCAGCCTGGACTCCTGCAAAACAGGAGCTCATTGCAGCTTAAACTTTGAGTTCATTTCTATCTTTCTCAAGTTTTTTCTCTTTAAATTGTCTCAGTCCACAGTTGCTTTCTACCTTAATTTTAGCAGTCCCTTTGAGGAGAGAATTTAAAGAACAGGTAAGAGAACTGACAAGCAAGCCAATTAAATTCTGGAAAGAGGAAAAGTTAGTGTTGTGTATAGATCATATGACAAAAGAAGTAAAAAGCAGGAAAATAAATGGATCAAAGCCAAAGAGGGAACCCTTAAAGGAGTGGGATAACAGAGGCTGGATCAGGTCATGCAGTAGCTAATTTGTTAGTTTTTATTTCATGAGTAGAAGGAAGGCACAGCCTTTCCATTCCCAGCTTGTACCAGCGATCTGTTACTAGTTTATTTTACTAACTTCCTCTTTGTGTTCTCTTTGCACTGCAATAGCAATCCATGGAAAAAGGCTGTCTCTTAAGTTGCCCTCCCCCCACCCCCATCACTCCTCAGACTTGCTATTACTGGTCTGATTACTTTAAATAAACGTCCACTTTTAGCATTGAGTCCTTCACAGTCCGTGTCACCATCTTTGCTCCCTTGCAACCAACTGTGGAATACAGTTGCTGCTCTGTTAATCTAAAGAAGCAGCTGTTCTTGCACAACATGTGTTACTGGAGTCTTCGCTCAGGCAGAACTTCCGTTGAAATTAATAGAAATTCAGGTTGAGTAAAAGACTGAGGAATGATTTTCCTCAGTCAGATAGGAGGCAGATATCATTATCATTTGAATGTGAGACATATGTAAATAATTTATGTCTCTGAAGCTTTTAAACATTAGCGTTTCTTTTGTGAGCCTCTTAAACACCAAGAGAGACTTCCTGGGTTAGCTGATTTATAGACAGAATACACCTATGGAAGAAGAGTAGGAATGCACAATGCCAAATATGTTGGAGAAAGTACAGAAGTAGAGTTTGAAGAGAAGTGGACGGCCAAGAAAGTGAGACTGTTGGATGAGCAATCAACGAGGTTGGGCAGCAGAATGAGGTCAAAATTGATCAGGAAGTGAAGAAACAGGCAGCAGATATGATCCCCAGCAAGTAGAGTTATTTAGGACTTTGCAGATGAGTGGCACGCCTTATTTCAGTGCGCTGAGAGACAGAAGGGTTTGAAAGAAATTGGAGAACTGAGGAATGTAACTAGAGCTGGGTCAGAGGGATTTGGATGTTCAAAGGCATGCTCAAATGCAGAGATCTAATCAGCAGTGGTAGAAAATGAACAGTGGATTGTAGAGAAACTGCAGACAAAGTGGGAATGTTTTGCAGTCATTTTAACAGTATTGAAAGGGAGGAAAGAACTTTATATAACATGAGCCGTGTTTCATATTCTACTCATCTAAGAATTTGTCACAAGTTACTGCTCTGCTCTGAACATTGTCTTCACAATGTTCAGGTGGATATTATATAGAAGTCCTACTTTGCTGAAATGTTGATTTAATGTTTGTCCTAAGTTGAAGGAATAAACTCCAGGCTAGGGGTGGGGTGCGGGGGGAGTCAAATGTTCTTTCTGCAAACTCACCACTAAAATGCATAGGAAGTGGGCACTTTAGCTGATGCAGGGAGCCCTGAGCAAGCCATTTGCAATTCTGGTAGGTTATGTCTTGAAGATTAGAGCTGTACATGTTTGGTATCGACTCTCTAGGCAAGTCAGGTGATATTCTGATCAACTCCTGCATAGTTATTGCTTTAGAAGTGCTCGCTATGGACATGAAACTCTCACCAAAACTATTAAAGATCTCAAAAGCATTCATACATTATATCACATTAATACCTGAATTGTGGGCCCACTTCAGAAATTGTGTATTTACCAATTTAATTGGTAAATCTAGATAATATTTTTCAGATACTACTTTTTTTCCCCAAAATCCTCCAAGAATTTCACCAGCTTTGGATGGGGAAAAACAGACCCTAGTACCAGGGATCCAACTGGTGAGATGTACTTGACAGTGGGAACTCTTGGTGCTTTTAATGCTTTTCAGGGAGAAAATAATTTTAAAAATAATTGTTTTATGCTGCATCCCCATTCTTGTTTCCATGAATTTCTGCCTTTTCTCTATCACCAAACTGCTGAAAACATCTAGAACAACATTTCTTCCTTTTTCTCTCTCAAACCTCTTTTTTAATCTATTTTAACAGGTTTTGTGTTAGAATGCGATCTGTGGAGGACAGAGGAAGAAGATAGGAAGCAGAAACTCACTGAGCTTTTGGCAAATACATTTTTACACAAACATCTTTTTTTGTTGCTGTTGTTCCAAAATACACATTTGTCCATATCAGGAAGATTATTAAAAACAGTTTCTTTCTCTGTCATTATGAAAATGATGATCCTTCCTGGATAACCATATATTATCCCATCTTCTGACCTCATCTATGCAATTTTACTGATTTCCAGAAACTATTATTTCTATATGCTCCACAGGGCCGGTTATACTGCTAACACTGGAGAAGTTAGCAACTAGAGAGAAAAGTAGTCAAATGAGAAATAACATCAAAAATATCTACACAAATATCATTATCACTTCAAATACCAAATTTGAAAGATGTTTGATAGTTGTTTAATATGGGTGTTGGCATTTCAGATGTCCTGGCTGTTACACAAAGCAATAAAATGGGGAAGATGAAGAATCATTTGGTATACTAGAGTGCTTATATTATTCTTTAGTGGTCTGCCTGCCATGAAAATGGTCATTCTTTCCATTTATCAATATATCCTTTAGACAGAGTAATGGTTATAATTATATATACTAGTCCTTTTCACAATTACTTCTTATTTTAAGTAATGCCAAGACAACAGACCATAGGAAAAAAATACAAATGTTACAGAGTTTCTTAAAGACATGACTGATTCAGCAATTTACAGTCTTTACTGTGACAGAATAAAGTCAGGATACTTTTTTCCTCAAAATATGTACTTTTTTTTTTCATCTAAAACCACTGGGTTTGATAAACAATCTAGTTTTGGTCAGATCATGGCATGTTAGCACTTTCATAGTTTAAGTCTGCCAGCCAGCATATAGGCAAAAAAAACCTGATCTCGATCAAGAAATATTTGCTTTTGTTTGTAGCAGTTTTCTTGTTATCATACAATGTCCATTAGTTCAGTATAAACAACATTAAGTTTCTACAGCTGAATTGCTTTTCTTGGGCTGCAGTTTGCCATGCATTTAGGTCTGTACTACCATCAGGAAGACCAGTTCCTGTAACTCCTCCTCCTCTTACAGGTTCCTACCTCGACTGGACTCCATGTGTGCCAGCACAAATCTTCTTGTATCCACACAGTGAAATAGATGAAAAACAGCTTAGAAACATCTGTATAATTAGTCACTTTTCAGTCAGATTAATTATTTGGTTTAAATTCTGAAACTTGTGACAAACTGAAGGCAGGAGAAGTCCCAAACTGTGAAATACACAAACAGAATGTCACCTACTTCAAGGGCTGTGAGGAGTTCTCCTGAAGTGATAACATCTTTTACTGCATGTGCTCAGGATTCGTTGTTGGATAGCTGGAAATTACTGCAGCTACCCATATCAGCTAACATGTCTGAACAAGCAGAGTTTTAGAAAGACTGATCAGGGATTTTAGACATGTCTCATTAATTTTAGATTTTAATCTACTGCATAGCTCAGCCCAAATTTCTGAGCAAGTTCAGCATGGAAATGCATTTGACTAAATTTCACATGCATTTCTGTAGTTGAATTGAATCCTTTTGTACATGTGACTAGCCATACTGTACATTTAATAATGGCTTTAATAATTAAATGTACAGTATGGCTAGTCACATGTACAAAATGATGTTATACATAAAAGACATGCTCATAAAGTCACTGCCATTCTAATTTGTATATGTAATTGTACGCTTAATTTTGGATATCAATATCAAAGTATAATTTGATTCTGTTTATTTTGCTCTTTCAGCAACTCAAAATTAATCCTTTTTTTTAATGCAAAGAAGCCCAAAACTCTACATACATGTGCAAGACATAATTCAAAACTTTTTATTAACAAGTTAAGGGCTGGTACGAAGGAATCAAGTCTAGATATTCTTGTAAAAAGAATGCGTCCAATTTTTTTGTCTATTTTTTTCCAGTGTACTCACAGGAAATTGAGAGCCATACAAAAAAAGTGGTAACTGCACATAAAACTACCTCAAATGTACAAAAGCGTTACTCTGTATTTAGAGTAAAAACTGTACTATGTCCAAGAACCATATTTCCTCAAAAGGGCCTCTCTTGCAATCCAGAAACTCTCAAAACATAATGTATGATCAACAGTAAAAAAGGGTGGAAAGAAATCAAACAGATCACACTTAGATTTTATTTTGTGTGACCAACCATTGCTGCCACTGAAGAGTTTGATTTTGAAAATACTTTTTAAAATTTTCAGTTAGTGAATTAGAAAGTGCATCTGTTGATTACACATGTATATTATTAGCATATATCTTAATAAAGCATATATATATATATATATCTTAATCCACAGAGCATTTTTTACAATTCTCATAGAAGTGTGATTTACAGTTGAATTTCAGTCTCTGTCCCTCTTCTCCCACAAACAGCCACCAAATGCTTAAGGAATGTAGTTGTTAGGACTGAACACAAAAATGCAGAACAAGGCCCAGAAACTGGACAGTAAAATCAACTGCAACCAGACTCACGGTGAAGTTTTCACTATTCTTGGACAACCGTAGTATGGAAGTTAAATAGAAACCAATTAGTTTATGTACATTTACAAAGTCTGAAAAAAACTGCCTACAGGCCTCAGTTCCTCAGTCTTAGGACACATCACTCGTTCTGGAGGAGCTAAGCTACTGACATAATCCTGTGATTTCTTATTTGCTGGTCGTACAGGAATCTTTACATTTAAACTAGTTGCTAGACAAATGACTAGGAATTATAACTAGATTGTTTAATGAAGAGTCAAGTTACAAAGATTTTGGCTCCAACATAGCTAGTACAATCGCAGCGATCATGCAGCAAACGGGTTCCTTCTAGTCAATATCTGTGTACATGTTTTGTAAACAAACTCTCAATGGATACTGAAAGAGCTGTTAGGAATTTCCTCATATTCAGAGATGCCTTTGATGCGAGGAAAATGGTAAGCTGTAGGAGCAGGGATATCCTCTCTTTGTTAGGCTCTGCACAGGTGCATGTCCTCAATTTCAGACATCCTAGTACAACCAAAAAATTCCTTGTTAGCAGTCCTTCAAAAAGAAGCAATGAACGAAGTCCCTCCCTGTGGGCTTTCTAGCCTGTGGAAAAGGGAAGATATTCCACATTTAAGCAAATCTTCCATGCTTCCTCAGTATTTGTATTAAAATAACAGGATACAAGGCCCATGGTGGGTTGCAGAAGTCTTTACTTCAGACCCAGTGAGGGCAGGGAGTCCCCAAGGTGTTGCACAAAATCCACTCCTGGGAGCACAGCACAGGTTGTGGCAGGGCAGGCTGTGCGGGCTGCCTGCTCTCCCCATCCTGGGCGGGTAGCCATGCTACACCAAGCCACACCACTCCACATAATGTCACACCAAGTGCCATGTCACAGTGGTGGCAGAGATTGAATCCAGATTCACGGTTTGCCGTGCGGTGCTGCAGGCTGGCGGGTGCTGGAGAATCAGCAGCTCCGCCAGAGAAAGGTTCCCTTTGAAGCACATGGCATCAGGCGCTTCCCAGCGACCATGGCAACGGGCTCAGTGGGTTCCCGGCCTGAGAACTGCCTTTGCCTCACACACACAAAACCCCTCAAAGGAGGAAGGGGGGGATGGGGGTGGTGGGGAGGGAGAAGTTGGGGCCGAATTAGCCTGGCAGAAACCAAGGGCACCCTGGTAGGCAAATCCAGCCAATAATGCTGGCCAGGTTCACGGGGTTTCCTTTTCATTTCCAAAGCTTTCTTCCTCCTCTGTCATTCCACTTCGAGCCCTATTCAGGGACTCATGAGATCAGTAAAACCCAGCCTTTGCTTGGCTCGCCAGCAAGCAGTGCCTCAGACAGGGCTGGTGCTGATCAAAGGCAGTGTTAAATCACGGCTGCCACACACACCCCTTTCCCAACCCAACCCATGTCCAGCTTTTATATACTTTCTTTTTTTAACCCTTGCATTTTCACTTCTATTACACCATATAAATCGGACCAAAAAGAATGAGCAACTCAAAATTGTATATGGAAAGGTACACATTAAATTCTATACATCTACTAGTCCTACTTGGAAGATGGATCAACATGTGGAATGAAGCTACTGTAAACACTGACCATGGCTTTACTCAAAATAACGTCCCGGGGGGGGGGGGGGGGGGGGGGGGGGGG
>JAVCKT010038430.1:0-10352 GCA_032273925.1 Rhynchotus rufescens
GGAAGAATATAGTGTTGTAGTATCATCAATACAGCAGATATTCGTTATCCTAAATTTTGATACAACAAGTTAATCTTGCATTTTCTTATCATTTTCCTTTGATTACATTTTCCATTTTTTTTTCTCATAGTTAAGAATAATTATTAAATTATTAAAGAGCACTTCTGTACTCTTTGCAGTAGCCTGTGCAAGTAGTAATTTGAATGGCATTAGCTCTAATACACATATTTAGCAATTAATCATGGAATGGGTGAGATTGGAAGGGTTTCCTGGAGATCACCTAGTCCAGAGTAGTTATTGATGGTGAGTTGCCCTGTCTGCTGAGCTTGTCAATAGTCTTAATCATAGAAACTAATAAATAGGCCTGGGCAGAACCTCGAAAGTTTATTCACTATCTTCCTTAAGCTGAGGGTCAAAGAAGAATCAGCTAAACCAACACCAATGGGTATGCTGGGAGATGGACGATGTTCATACAGCTTGTGTGACCTGCCCCTGAAACTTTGGCTTTAGATAGGGACATTTTCCCAAAACAGCATGGTTAGGCTCACAGTTTATTTGGGTGATTCAGACACTGCAGTTACCTCTCATCTCTGATGGTTTGCCTTGAAACCCATGCTGGCTAAATAAGGCCTTCCGTGTTCTGTTCCAGTCTGAAATCTAAGAGGTTTCCTTAGACCATGTAGGCTTTAAGCTGGTTTATTTGAACTGCAACAGAGGATGAGAAAATTTCAGAATTGAAATCCAATGCTTGTAAACCTGTATCTAATAAGGCTTGATCCCATGGAGTACATATAGCTCTTTTTTGTAACATCTTATTTTGTAGAACAATGGATTTTAACTGTGTGATACCCATTACTGTAGCAAGTTTTGGAGGCCAGTATTGATGTAGTTGCCGGGATGCTAAACTGCAAATCCTTTCCTAGTTGTTTTTGTCAGTTTGACCTTCAGATCTACATCTGCATTGGCATATCTTTGTGGTGTTTAATGTTATGAACACTCTTTCTTTCTTGTCTGAGACAGCAGATAAAATGAAAAAATGTGCCCTTTAAGCCCTATTTAAATCCTTGAAATAAGATGACAGCAGTAGAAAGGACTTCTGCTAGATTTAAAGCAAGCATGAGGAGGGCAATTTCAGGTATATAGGAAGCCCTGAATATTGCATGTATATACACAAAGTCTGTGCAGAGGATATAGCATCAAACACCAGATTTACATGCTGTCTCACTGAATTTTTGATTTTGAGGCCAGTCTTACTACACCATTGATGTAGAGCCTAGTCTCACTCACATGGTGCTGCAAACACTTTGGAGCTCCTTTGGGCATGCTGAGCCAGTTAGACCTAGGGATGAGCCGTCTGCGTGGGATCTTTGCATTCTGTCCTGTGGCACTGAATGCAAATCGGCTTTGGGCTCATAAAAGTTAAATGGGAAAGGCCTTAGGTAAAATTCTGCATTTTGTATTATAATTGGAACTCAATTTAAAAGAGAGATTTTCATTTTTTTTTTTTTTTCCCTCTGTCATTACATTCATAATAAAATACAATGGAGATGAACTGGGCTAAGCAGCTGGCTTTGCTGAATTTAACCCATTTTTACTGAGAGTTGCCTGGGACTAGCTCTGTTTTCCAGTTAACTTATATATAAGGAAGTTATTTCTTGAATTAATGGTTCATCCCTTTGATTTTTTATTGATATAAATTAAGAAAAGGAAAATTCTATAATAAAACATACTCAAAATCACATTTTAATTACTGCAAATAAAAATCATCAGTGAACTTGTATTCTTCAATCTGCATTATCAAAGCTTCATAATGAAACAAGCATCTGCATCTGATTGGGATAGCTGTGCTTCTCTTTGTGCAGTATTTTATTGCTATACTTTATGACACTGTTTCGTGGTAAGATTAGCACTCTGCAAGTGTGACTTTTGCTATATTTTATTATTTTCTCCCTATCAAATAGTATTTAGAGCCAATTCTGTTTTGTTCTTGTATATAGACTTAAGGCACAGATGGGATCTAAGGGATTATAGTGAGCATGGCTTACGTATGTGGGACCACCATTTGTTGGACTGGGATGTGTCCTGGCTGTTTGTCATGATGAGACCTGTGTATTTTTTCTGCACCTTCTCATCCACTGAAAGAACAGCAGGTCAAGGACAGAAGGACATATGTACGTGGTGGCTGTTGTGGTCAGTTACTGCAGAGCCTGTTTCCCTCTGACTGAATCTTTGCTAATACATTAAACAGTCTCCTAAAGCATGTTTGAGTACTAGAACATGTAGGAAATCTAGACTGTTAATTTTTTAGCACAGTCCCTGGTATGTTTTTGGCCTGGACCGACTTGTACACCAATTCACAGTTACAGGTGGAAGTTAGCATGGGCCAGAAACTATTCAAAATAGGCATGAATTGTGTTTTGGAGATTAAGGAGGCTTAATATTATGGAATAGTCAGACGCTATTAAGTTATGCTGGGGCTGCAGAATAGGTGCTGTCACTGTTTGGGTCACTGTTATAGATTCAGCAAGTCCCTGTCTGGACGGGACTTATGAGACCAGGACATTGTGATGAGTTGTTCCACAGTATTTGACAGTCTAAGAGTTTTGTTGTGGTTCAGAAATACTCTTTTCAGCTAGAAAATTGGTGGCTGTAATGGAAATAAGAGGACCAAAAAGAAAAAAAAATGCAGCTTATCAACAGGAGTTAATATACACTCCATCTAGAACAGAAACAGTACTGAGTGGCCACCTTCATACTAGTATGGACAGGGCCAGTATGTGGCCTTTAGCCCTGGTATATGGTAGAACAAAATGTTCATGTTTTTATTGTAGCCCCTGATATGTTTTGGCTGATGTGAGCCGGCACTCTGCCAGTGTCCTGGGAGGGCAGCATTTCCTGTGGGCAGTATAGACTGTCCCATGAGGAGTGTTTAGGTAGGGATAAGAGCCTTATAGCCTCAGATCCCTGGGCCTTTTTAGTATGTTGGTGCAGATACAGCCAGTGGGGCTGATGAAAGGCTAAATACAAAATGAAAATTGAAAGGGTTATTGTGATTTTTTTTTTTATGTCTAACCAACTTCTTCCCTTATCCATTTGCTGATAGAATCCCGTCAGGGAACATATCAGACAAACGGATCCTTAGCACCTTTTATATTTCTACTGCACTTGCAGCCTTTACATCTAAGGATGCGTTTTAAGCTGGAGAGATTTATGCTTTCCTACCTTTGCTGTTAACACTAGCAGCAAAATTTTTGTTCCTGCTGGTTCCTCATTGCAGAACATATGTTGCTGTCAGATCAAAGGCAGAAGGGGGGTGTGAAAAAGTGTAAGTAACACTCTGGGGGCACAAGGGAATCATTTGTGTACAGCTCCAAAACCAAATAATTCCATTTTGTGTGACAGAGGTGGGTGGGGAACTAGCGTAATGACAGTTATTACTGGTTTTAGTCTGATCAGATTCTGTTATTTGCTCTGTCAGGAGCCATTGGATGAATAAATCAAAGTTATATAAAAGTGTATAATCACTAGAGCATCATTAGTGATGTGCAGAGGGCTTTATATGGCATAAACTAAAATGTTACCAGGAATGACTATTTTTTGATAACTGGTGAAAATAGGTTTTAAAATTGCTGGCTTACTAAGTATAAATATTTAGGTCTTTATTCTGACTTGGACTCCTATGCAGAAAATCTTTTTTGATCCCAAATCTCAATTTACCACTTCTTAGTTTAGCAAGTGCTGGAAATGCTCAGGGGAGAGAGCTTATCAGGCCTTTTGACAGCAACTTCTCTGGTTGATTAAATGGTGCCAGTTGCTTCAGAAAGGAATCTTGTTTGGACAAACTGTGAATGAACGTGACACAGGTTCACTAGAACAGAAAACACAAAATAGGGAAAAATTTGGGATTATTCAAGTATGGCAGATTTTCCAGAATACTAATAATATGACATATTGTACTGAACAAAGATAGCAGCTGAAACTGGGACTAGTGTTTATATTTAAGCAATGCTGTGAGAATAAACTATTTTAAACATCTTGCATCAGCTAATGATATATGATTTTTTTTTTTTTTCCTGCAGATTAAACCGGTAGTTCATAGTACTATCCGTGTGCCTTCCAGATGGCAATGTTTCTCTAATAAGCCACGTAATATCAAGTAAGTGTTATAAAGCAGACATTTACATTTGGTTTTGAATTTTCTACTCTGATAGTGTACACAAACTCCCAAATGTCTGTGTTCAGTTAAAAGCTAAATGTTGGTAGTGAAACTCTGTTATACAAAGTGTTATTCAGAATGGTTGAATTTTGTTTATATTTACATACTTCATAGATCATACTGACCTTAAATTAAATTTGAATGATATGAGTATACCAAATTTTTCACAAAGTATTCTTAAGGAGAAAAGAAATGAGGTGAGAATGACAAACTATATTGCATGCCTAATTGTTTAGTCGTGGTAAAATATGAAAATATATATATATATATAATATTCCAAACTATTATATGATACAAAATGTGTACATGATAAATAACATGATAAAATGACATTTAGTCCAGGAGTTATTTAGAAAAAAGTTTACTGGAATCATAAGGCAGTACAGAGATTTCTAAAACAGTGGTTTGTTATGAATGGAAAATGCGAACAATTAGTTCTCTTAGTTGACAACACAACCTGTTCTCTTATAGATTTATGTCTCATATTCAATAAACTCTCTCAGGAAAACAGACAAAATGGTAAAGCACACTTCTGTTCCATGTGTCTCAGCTCATCCTCACTAGGCACGAGAAAAGGGGTGCTGTGGCTGCTGTTATTGCAGTAAATTGTTATTCTCAAAGCTTTGTAAATGATACATCTATAGAAGGGTTGGCTGGTTAAAGCCAGTAGTCTTTAAGGTATACCCAGAATTAAATAAATACAAATCTGTATTAATGCTCAGCTTGGAGGTAGGAAACCTTGCCATCAGGCTAATCTTACAATACTTTTTTTTTTTTTCTTTTTTGTAGTGAAGCCGTGAAACTTAATTCCAATGTCAAAACCAAGAGCTAAGGTTAAAAATGTAAATTTGAGAGTGGCTCTGACATTACATATGTGCTGAATTGCTCCTTTAAGGACAGGAAAAATGTGTTTATTGAATAATTCTCCAACACTGCATGTCTCCCATAGGTAAATAAAGATAAGAGAATTTAAGGATGCAAAAGATTCTTTAGGTCATGTAATTCATTCCCATGGCTGCCATGCCTCATGCTGTATGGTTTATTTTCTTTGCCTAGTCTAGATTTATATGTTTTTTGAGATGAAGTTTCTAAATCATCCCTCAAAGGATTAGTCTGCTCTTTCATATTTCACAGTGATAATATGTTCTTTTTTTTATATATATTTAATCTACAAAAGTTGCGTCTACTTGCAGTATATTTAAGAAAATGAATGAGGAGTTTTTTCTTTGGCAAAGTGAATGCTTTGTTTCAGTGTATAATCCCAAGGGTTTATATTAATATACTGAAAGCCCCACTAGATGGCCCCAAATTTCTTTCCAAATACGACCTTTATTATTTCAAGATGATGTTTTAAAGTGGCATCCAGACATAAATATTTGCTCTTGGCTGAAACTTGACACATTTTGTCAGGACTTGTTGTAGGCCTCAAGCTTAAAAAAGTTTGAGTCCATGTTCTTAAAAAGCATTTTCTTTGCCACAGTAGGTTTACCTGTATAGGAAGTTGTATTATGGCGCTGCAAAGCTAAATGGGTGATTAAAACATAAAATGTGTTCACCTGATCTTCACATAACAAAATGTTTAATTGGCAGTTACAAAAGAAAAAGAGGGAAAAAACTGTTTCATACCGAGTATTAAAGTCTTATCTGGATAAAGAATTAATAAATGTTAACTAATTGAATGTTATGCTATTTTATTATGCTGAGTCCCTTACACTGCACAGAAGCAGTTTCAGATTCCTCTTAGGGTTACATGGGTGATTATTAAAAGATGGTGAGGAGGAAGATACACAAGATGCTGTCCAAAGCACTTGAGAAGAGGTTTGAATGAAACTGTCAGTGTGAAATTGCTAGTTTCAGCCTAGACTGAAAATCCTTTTTTGAAATAGTATTTTCTGAAGCTGTAGATTTCTCTGTGCTGGTTTCTGTGCAATTATTTTCTTTTTTTTCTGTACCAAAACAAGGGAATCTGCTACCACAGTTGGTCAGTTCAGCAATATTAGGCTGAATGGGCCTAATGAGACAACATCATTGTTTTAAGGTAGAGATTGAGTATATTAGAAGATTGACCTTGTGGTAACAATTCTAAAGAGTACAGTGTAGTTGAAAAAAAGTTTGCCTGTATTAGATATCATCTTTGCCATGTCACATGTTGCTAAGCATGTTGAGGTGTAAGTTGTTATTAGAGAATTATTTAATAGAGAAAAATGCAATAGGTGAAACTTTGTGAGGAATTTTCAGCTATAAGATGCAGTGTCACAAAAGTGAATAGATGTATTGAGTGAAAATTAGGTAAATGGAATATTAAGATTGATGTCATTAGTGACAGGAAAAGGAAATTGTGTGAGCTGTATGTAATAATGTGTGAACAAATTGTGAGTTATGGAGAATCTTTGGAAGCTATACAAGAAATTATGCATTTTTGGAGTAATAGGAAGAAGTGACAAATTTCAGACAGAAAGGAGGTATAATCTCATAGGAGGACCTTTTTTTGTTTTTTCAATTGGACAATATAATGGTTGATAAAGAGATTCTAGTTAACTCAGAAGATGAAAGTAATCTTCTCCTGGTTAAGTGCAATCAGGAAGAGAAAAAAAGGAAAAATGGGAAAAGACATGGGTTTAGAGAGAGCACTACTGGTCACAGAACCACAGAGTCACAGAACAGCTGAGGTTGGAAGCAGCCTCTGAAGATCTAGTTCAGACCCCGCTGAAAGCAGGGTCAGAGGCTCTGTTGGTTGGGGAAGTGTCCAGTCAGGTTTTGAAATTCTTCAAGGATGGAGACTCCACAGTGTCTGTGGCTAACCTGTTCAGTGTTTGACTACCCTCATGGTAAGAAAAGTTCCTCCTGTGTTCAAGTGGAATTCCCTGTATTTCAGTTTGTGCCTGTTGTCCTGTCACTGCGTGCCACTGGGAAGAGACTGGTGCCATCTCTTTAACTGAGCCCCATTAGGTGATTATGCGCATGCATGAGATCCCCGTAAGCCTTTTCTTCTCAGGCTCCCTCAACTTCTTGTATGTCACAGAATCACAACATCACAGAATGCTTAAGGTTGGAAGGGACCTCAACAGATCATGTAGTCCAACCTCCCTGCTCGAGCAGGGACACCTAGATGTTCCAGGCTCTTCTTCATCCCTGTGGCCTTTTGCTGGACTTGCTCCAGTGTGTCCATGTCTTGCTGGCACTGAGGAGCCCAGCACTGGATGCAGCACTCCAGATGTTGCTGACTAGAGACGAGGGATCATCTCCTTCAACTTCCTGGTGACACTTCTTATTACTGCCTTGCTACCCTTGGCCTTCTTTGCCACAAAGGCACATTGGTGGCTTGTGATCAATTTGTTGCCCAGATCTCTTTTCCACAGAGCTTCTTTTGAGATTATTTCCAGCCTTTGTAGGTGCCTAGGGTTATTGATCCCCAGGTGCAGAGCATTGATTCTCTTTTTGTTGCTTTGTGAAATTCCTGTTGGCCCATTCTCCAAACCAGTCCAACCCACTGAGGTACCTCTGCATGGTTACCAGTCAGCAATGATAACTGGCCTCCAGGAGGGATTTGTGTCACTGATCCCAACCCTTGGAGTCTGGCTGCTCAGGGAGTTTTCATCCCACTTCACTGTTCACTTATACCGTTCATACTTCATCAGGTTATCAGTAAGGATGTTATGGGAGGCAGTGTTGAAATCTAAAGTCAAGATAAACAGTATTCATTTGTCTCCCCTCATCCTCCAAGCTGGACTTTTCGTCATAGAAGGCTATCAGGTTGGTGAAGCAAAATGTCCCCCTCATAAATCCATGCTGATTACTCATCTTATGCTCATTTGTGCTGGGGATCATGAGGATATCTTTGAGTAACATGGAGATAAAGTAAATGAAGTTTAAAGGACAGTATATTTTGCTGTTGACATCTTGTCAGATAGAAGCATATCGAGGATACCATCCTATTTTATGTTATGAATGAGTTCTAAAGTTGAATGAAATAGAGTAAGATTAAAAATGAACTGTTGAAATCAAACTGGCAGTGCTGATAATTATCCGAGCTACTGCATATTGTTAAAATTATACATTTTGTCTTTGTTTTTTCTTATGACTTTTTTTAACTAAAGAAAGATACCGTCTTTGCTTTCTGGCAGTGTTTTCACCAACGGAGAGATGATCAAGCCACCTATAAAATTTCTTATACCAAGGTTTACTCTGAAAAACTGGAATTGTGTCCTTGCCCTAATTAATGAAAAAATGCTTCTTCGTTCAGGAGGTATTAACAGGTGAGGAACAATGATTAATTTAATATGCCAAATAAAAATGCTCAGTTTGGCAGTGTACCACTCTTCTTATTCAAATGTCATTCATGTAGCACACATCACATTATGGTGTTACACTGTTTGATTATCAATATATAAAGAAGCAATATATCAAAAGCAGGTTTCTTTTTCAAACTCCTTAGAGTTTACAATCCTTAAAATGTATGCATCTCTTTTTCCCTTTGTGTATTGCCACAGTGCAGACCATCATACATTAACTCAGTCCGTGTTTCCAGCCAACTGGAACCACGAATGCAATTAATAAGCAGTCATATAATCGCAAACATGAAGACATAACCTGATATATCTTGCTGTTGTGTAGTAGCAATTGTTCTCATATTTCCAGTACATTGGTGTCTGCTATGTTTAACTTTGAGAAATGGACATCCTAGTATACTGCAGGAGTTAATTACAAGATTATAGAAATCATAGAAAGAGTACTTATAGCTACACAGATATATGTCAGTAAGATTAAATGGGCAAGTATTAATGTAGTAAAGACGAGACTAAATGCTACTTAAGCTGTGAAACAGCATTTAAACTTTAAAACTATGATGCACGTTCAGAGAGATTTCTTCTCAGCTGTTTCTATCAGTGATTATTTATTTTTGATCATATTCAAAAAAATTATGAGTAAGTTGCTCACGACTGGGCTTGCAGTATATCACTTGAGAAATTAAACAAGATGAAAGACTTTTACCTTTTCAGATAAAGCTTTTGATTTCTCAGGACATAAATGAAATTGTTTATCTTTCGTGCTTAGAATCTTCCATTTTAGCATGAAAAAAATGTCCTTTCTTTATGTGATCTTTCTTCTAATTGTAAGACTCAGAATCCTTACATTTCAGAGAGTCCTCTCAGGGGAAATTTCAAGGTGTGAAAATCTTTCAAGTGTTATTATGTCCATCTGATTTATTTTAACCTCACAGTGGCTTAGTGATTCTTTCTGAAGCAGCCATCTTTCTAAACAACTGTTCTGCTGAGATCTATCTGTATATGAAAATATTTACCTGATGACAGAATTGTTCTTGAAAGCTACAACTAAAATGGGAATTTACACTGAACTGTTTTCTTTGTTACATTATTTGCCCATACATCTCTCAGGACCTGAGCTTATTTAGAATTGGTTAATTTTTCTGTTTCCATATCTGTAATAATATTTAAAGAATTCAGGACTGCAAACTACTAAACCACACATTTACAGCTTGTGAATACATTACATTCCACAGAGAATATTGCTTCTTTGTAGAAATCATTTTGGAACTTCAGGGTGTATTATTCTACAGATATGTCTGTCTCACTGTCTTCCCTCTCATAGAACCTGCTGTTCCAGGCTTTACAGACTGAGTAGACTTGTTAATTAATGTTGTAGTTTGGAACTTGAATTTTATAAGCATGTCATTGTGCTCTTTTTTTTTTTTTTATGAATCAGTTTTGTGTAACATTGAAAAATTGCTAATGTTTGTACTAAATTATCTCCTGTTTACCTCATAACATTTATTTCTCTTTTGAGAGAGCGCATATATGAGCAAGTGCTGGAGTTGTTAGCCTCGTTATTCGCTATGGGGATGCATTCCTTCTCTTTTTTCTCTGTATGTGATGTGTTGTGTAAAAAAAGAATACACACCTCATCACCTGTCTTTTATCCTCAGTATGATAGCACAAAGATTTTTTTCCATGTCTCATACTGAGTTTGTGGACAAGCCCATGTGCTACTTCAGAATGTCTTGCCTCAGTCATCTGCCATTTCCTCTAAGATACCGACGAATTGTGAGGGTGCCAGAGCCCTGGCACAGGCTGCCCAGGGAGGTTGTGGAGTCTCCTTCTCTGGAGATCTTCCAAAC